>PVHP010020993.1:0-30016 GCA_004024765.1 Zapus hudsonius | reverse complement strand
ATATATATATATATATATATATATATATATATATATATATATATATTCTCTACTGTTTTATTTCTCTTATATACATTACCTCATGTTAATGTATGTACCATCAAGATGAAACTTGGGATTATTTAACAAAAAGGTACACCCTCATGATGACATATCCCTGAGCATATCTTCAATGGAGTTTCTAGATTATGTTAACTGAGAAGGGAGGATCTCCCCTAACCTTGGGCTCAGATTCTGGACTGCATGAAGAGAAGAAATCACGTGGAGAGCTAGCATTCATTCCTCCCTGCTTCCTGACTGCTAATACCATGTGACTATCTGCTTCATGCCCTGGTCAGGATACCTGTTCCTGGCTATTGTGGACTGTACCCTCAATGTGTAAGCTAAAAAAGCCCTTCATTAGCTAAGCTTCATTGTGGGGACATTTTGTCAATTCAACATGAAAAGTAGCTAATAAAGCAATTTGGATCTAAGAATGAATTATTGTTCTGATAAACCTCTGGGTTTTACATATTTGGGAGAGATTTGTAGGGGGATGAATGAGCCATTCTGGTAGAAGTTTTGGAGACAAGAATGTCAAAAGAACTCTTGACAGCAGACAACTGACCCATGAGGCCTCATATGGCAAAGCAAAGGTTGGTGCTGAGAAAGCAGGTGTAGTGGTGAGATCCACAGTATGAAAGAGAAACCTCTTTTAATTAATTAATTTATTTATTTACTTTATGTTTTTTATTATTTATTTATTTTATTTTATTTTGGTTTTTCAAGGTAGGGTCTTGCTCTAGCCAAGGCTGACCTAGAATTCACTATGTAGTCTCAGGCTGGCCTTGAACTCAGGGTGATCCTCCTAACTGCCTCCAAGGTGCTGGGACTAAAGGTGAGAGCCTCATTGGACTAGGACCATGGAAAATTGTCCTCAGAACAAGGTTTCACCCAGTGGAGGGTCCATGTTGTGAAAAATAACAGTCATTTAAAGCGGAGAGCCTACATGGAAAATACTATCCAAAGGGTTATAGCCCAACCCATTAAACCCTTCCTGTACTAAATTGCTGTTGTTAGATATTTTTGTCTCAACAACATGAAATATATCTAATACCCAACTGTTTATTTTTCCAAGTTAAATCCTAAATTAACTTTCAGGTTAAAAGGCAGATGTGTTCATTTAGAACTTAACAGATATAACAGCAAAAGAAAACCTATGTGTGTCTAATTTTCTTACATAATACGTAATCTGGAAGGGATGTCATACAAACTGAACATAAAGCAGCTTCCCATGCCACACTGTAAAACTATTTTCTGTTAGAAAGGAAAGGTAAAATTTATATGAGGTAGGAGGCAAGGTCTTACACAATGTAGTACTTTTTGAAGAAATCTTCCAATTTAATTAAATTTAATTAATTAATTAAAAATGGCTTTTTGAAAAAAGGTATTTCTATAGCACAAAAAATGACTTAACTGTCCATCTTTTTTATTTATTCATGTACATGTAAAAAGTTACCAATATACTGGATTTAATATCCTTCATATATATAACATTATTTATTCATATATATATATATACATATATACATATATACATATATATATATATATATATAACTTCACATGGCAAGAGTTTATAAATATAACTAGGAAAACATTTTGATTTGTAGTCTTAAACTTGTTTCTCAGTTTGTGCCAGTAAAGACAAGCCTGGACCTCTGATTAGTATTAGGGGGCATGAGTGATAAGAGATGCCCTGCAGGGTGGCCGCCTTCTGCAAACAGTTTCCCATGCAAGAAGACTAAAGCAGTGGTTAGCATAAGCACAGTTACTACCTGTCGCGTGATGGAGAGAAAGAATGGTCAGAATGCAATCACTGGTTTCAAAGAAAACATGAAAACAGAGGGCGGTCTAATCAGTCCTATTTTTATTTTCCCTTTTTAAAATCCACATCCCTCAAAATTAGCATAAAGGGAAAATTGTGCAAGATTCTAACTTCATTCAAGACCTATGAATAGTGGGGATTAATAGGGGAAAGAGATGCTCTCGAGGATTTCTAAACATGTGGGTTATTGTATTGGAGTTTATAGGAGGGATTTCAGTTTGTTTACACTTGTATTCACAGCATCATGAAAGTGTTCTGGATTATAGTATATGTATAGTTAGGAACATTTGGCAGCTGCTGGAAATTAATAAATGTTTAAAACATTGAGATCATTTTCCGTTAAACCATGTTAAATGTGCAAAGTACCTCTTTGCCTTACAGAACACTTGTTAGCGAAATTGCACATTTAAAAACTATTTTTTTTTCATATCTGGGGATAACTTTTGAAATGTAGAATCAGTTACAGGGGGTTATTTACTGTGGTATTTTTGTAGGTACCTCTCCCCAAGGTGTTTTCTGAATTGCTTTTATTGCAGCTGATATATTCACAGAGCAATTTATTGGAAGGTTAGACAAGTCTCTTTTGTCTAAGTAAATCTGTACGTGATGTGGAATAACAAATTCCTGAAGACATTCTTCAACCAGTCACATCCATCCCTGAGGTGTGAAGCAGGGAACCCTCCTTGGCCTCAATAAGCAGAATTGCCATGAATTCCCGACTCGTCCCAGTTTAAGGAAAGCTTGAGCTAAATGTCATCACACTTGACAACTTTTCTCATTGCTGTGGCCTGATCAGAAGCAATTTAAGGGAGAAAGGGTTTATTTTGGATTACAGTTCCAGGAAATGCAGTTCATTATAGGGACCAGGCATGGAGCAGAAGCAGCAAGAGGCTGGTCACATTGTCTCCACAGTCAGGATGCAGAGGATTTCTGATACTCAGCTTGCTTTCTCCATTTCATTCAGCCAGTAATCCCCACACATAGAATGGTAAGGTCCTTGGTTAGAATGTCCTTTCTAGGGCTGGATGGATGGTTCAGCGGTTAAGGCACTTGCCTCCAGTGCCTAAGGCCCTGGGTTCATTTCCCCAGTACCCACAATAAACCAGACCCACAAGGGGGTAGTCCTGGTGCTCTCCTCTCTCTCTGTCTCTCTCTCTGTCTCTCTCTCTGTCTCTCTCTCTCTCTCTCTCTCTCTCTCTCTCTCTCTCTGCTTGAAATGAATAAATAAAATATTTTCTTAAAAAAAAAGAATGGTCTTTCCATCTCAATTCACCTACTCTAGAACCTTCCCCACAGGCATGCCCAGAGATTTATTCATATGATTCTAAATTCCATGAAGTTGGCAACTAATAATAAATTAACTATGTCGATCATCAATAATATTCTTAAACTCTTAATTAGAAAGTTTTAATTGAATTTTATATTGAAAGATGCAACTTCTACAATTGCCAATCAAGTTGAACCGTGCCCCTTTAGGATGCTTCCACTCACTCTATGCATATTTTTGTGCATAAATAATTTCATGAGTTTTTCAAACATGGTCTTACTCTAGACAAGCTTGATTTAGAATTCAGTTTGGATCCCAGGCTGGCCTTAATCTCATGGCGATCCTCCTACCACAGCCTCCCAAGTGCTGAGATTAATGATTTAAACCCATCCACCCAGCTTCCCAGATGTGTATAATTATTAACAACACTGGTTTTTACAAGTCAATGTTTTGATAAATTACAGAGACCTGTGCTGACAGGTGCACTTAAGTCAGCAAGAAGCATTACATTTCAGACAGATAAGGAACACATGAATTTGAAGTTTTCTGTAACATCTTCTCAATGGAAGGCTGTAGCTGTTTGTGATCGGTTTAAATATGAATTTCAAAGCAAATTATACTCTTCCACAGGACATCCCTTCGTAGACAGGACAAGATCTTCAAAATCTCATTGGCCTGAAGACTTTTTAGCGTATTTCTTAAATGAAGAAGGTATTTCATCACCTATCTTCATGGAGCCCTTCAAAGAATGGTCCCTGTATTCATGAACTATTTAGAGAGCACTGTTGCATGGTGATGAGTACACACCCTGTTTCTTTCCACTCAGGTAGAGTTCACCTGACAGTGCTTCAAGCTGTGCTTAGCATCAGAACACCAGATGGTACAAAGCCATAGACATCAATTGATTATCGTTCAAGAACAATGTCACCTACCTGGGCAGACTTCAGACAGACTGACAAAGATATTTACACACCTGAATGAGCCTTTTTAAGCAGGTTGTAGCTGTATTTTAAAAATGTGTACTGTTTAGAATCTTCCTTTAAAGGATAGGACCATAAGACTAATGATACAACCATGCATATTTTCCTAGAAATTTTTAACACATAGATTTCTTTCTGGTCTACACATCTAGAAACATAGTATGGAATTTTCTTCAGTACACACCATTGCAAATCCCAAGCTCTCTAAGCTCTGCTTTTAAAACTGCATCTTTGACCATCTTTCTGTGATGATCAGTTAACATTGTAAACTTGGACCAGAGAGAAAGCCAGCAAAAAGAAAAAAAAAAGTGCCTGGAGAATTCTGGAATTCACAAGCTGTCAGCCTGTGTTATCTGTCCACAAAGAATGTCTTTTATGAGTAAATCTTGTTTTTATAGAAGGCATTTATTATCACATTTGGCATCATTCTGTGGAGCAGATCTTGGATTGTTTGACTCAAGCCTTGGCTGTATGTGATATCTGAAGCCTTGGAATACGTTCAGTATTTGAAAACTGCACATGCTGTGTTCCTTGGCTAAGCTTTAGTAAACAAGTCTTATTGGCTTTAAAAATATTCCTGGGAAACTTTCTGAGTGTTTTAGTTTCTTTTTAAATTTATTTGGAGACACTCTAGCCTGACAGCAAAAATTCCATTTCAAACAACACAGCATATTGCAGCTTTTCTGCAGCACAGGCGTTGCCCATAGCTGCTGCTTCTGATGATCAGTGTGCATTTTCTTAAGTAAAAATATAAAATTGTTTTGGATACAAAGTTGATCCAGTCATCTGCGATGTTACGAAAATGCCTGGCTTTTGGCAAAGAGGGCTTTACTTGAAAAAAACAGATTAATGGAAAAGGCAAGTTTATGAGTTTATGGACCTAGATTCCTGCTGTGTTTAACTATATATTTTATTATTTTAAATAATTTTAATTTACTTTCAAGGAGAGAGAAAGACAGACAGACAGACACAGAGAGAGAGAGAGAGAGAGAGAGAGAGAGAGAGAGAGAGAGAGAGAGAGAGAGAGAGAATAGGTGTGTGCCTGGGTCTCCTGCTGCTGCAAATGAACTCCAGATGCTTGAGGCTCTTGTGCCTCTGGCTTTACTTGGATCCTAGGAAATCCAATCCTTGACCATCAAGATTTGCAATCAAGCGCCTTTTTATCTGCTAAGTCATTTCCCAGCCCCTAGTTATATATTTAATTCCATGTCATTTGATCTCTACAGAAACAATAACGTGGATTTCAATTCAGTGTTCTCCAAAGTTCTCAGTTCTAGGGTGACAAATGCTCTTCTTCAAAGGGCATCTTCACGACGCCATTGAGAGTGTTTGGTTCTACCTTGATTCTGATGAAGTTCTCCCTTTTCTGGAAAGATATCCACTCATCTGCAGGTGATCTCTGGTCTTCTTCCTGGCAGGCAGGCAGGCAGTCCTGATGAGGTCCTCCTGGGCCTGACTGCAGAGCCACAGACTTCTGGGGGCTCAGGTCATGAGGTCGTGAGATCCCTGGGTTTCCTTCTCCACACGTGGAGATCTCTGCAGGCCACGGGTTTTCTTGGCACCATGCAAAGAGAACAGAGAATGTCTATATATGCAAAGAGAACAGAGAATGTCTTCATCTGCTCGCGTCACACAGGCTCTGGGCTCCCCAGGACGAACCTCCACCTCCCTTTCTGCCCATCAGACCCATCTGTCTTTTCTTGCTTTCTGTGGATGCCTCACCTCGTGCCTTGCACCCGGCTCCTGGCCTTATTTTGACTTGATTTCCCCCTCCCTTTTCCTAATAAGGCTTGGGCCTCTTTTCAGAGACATCTACATATCTTAATTTTCTTTCTTTGTTTATGGATATTCCTGCCACTGCTTACACGGTCCATTCTTTTTTCTTTGATTTTTTTTTGATTGTTTCATAAGTAAGTCACAGTAAACATACCCTAATGTAATTTTGATGCTGCATCCACATATTTATATATAGTCAACTAATATGTTCAGACCCTTAAGATTCATCTAGATATTTTTAGAGACGCTTTAAAATACTTGGAAATCGCTACTGCTTGTCAGTGATTTTCCTAGAAACTTAAAATTTATTAGTAAATACTTTATTTGGGCTGCATTTAATCTTCTAAGGCAAGGTATGCTGTTGGGGACAAGAGAAATTATTTAGAAAATTATAATGCTATAATTTTCATCATAAAATATTATTATGGTTTCATTGTATCCCAGTAAAGAATTCTTTACATGGCAAAGACACTCTTCTAATACAAGGAAATTTTTGCTGTCACTGACCAGGCAAAGCTGTTTTCTGAGTTCGTAGTTATTCTCACATGTGACCACAAGAGGGCACTATACCTTACCAAGATCAGTCATTCTCAAAGTTTTCATTTGCAAAATACCAGAAGGACATTTCAAATAATAGAATTCTGGTTTCTTTCCCAGGACTATTCAATTCAGTAAGTCTGAGGTGGGCCCCCAAATTTTATTTTCCTTACCTAATAACTCTGCACCAACACAAGCCAAGTTCTCTTTGACCATGTTTGATTTGCACAATTGAATCTGATTCAAGAGTAAGGCAACTGGTCTCATGTAGAATATAATGGCAAGACATCATGCAACATGCTTTTCTGGCTTCCCAAGACAACTCAAAGTGCCTCAGACCTCAGTTTCCACATTTACAGCCTGTTAGTTTTCCTAGGTTATTCATTCCAGTATTTCTCTGTAAATTCTAGGGTTCTTAAACATTCTCTAGATTACACTTAGAGGCGGAGCTGTGGGAATTTTTACTCACACATTAAAAAAAATGCATTTATTGGAAGGCCAGCGTCCATGGAAGAAGGTATGAGTTTTTTTTTATGTCTTTCCTACTTTTTTTTAACTTTCTCAGATTTCATGAATACACATTCTGCCTCCTGTGCATGCATATGTGTGTGTGTGTGTGTGTGTGTGTGTGTGTGTGTGTGTGTTCCTAGAGGGTCATGATTTGGATTTAACTTACTCAATTTTATACTGGGGATGGGAAATGGCTGTATGATATGGCTCTCCATCCTCACAAGCCACAGATCAGAAACTAGAGTCCATTGTTTAACCACCAAGGTCTTCCCTGAAGACATCAATCCAACTTTGTGGATTTTTTGCTGTTAAGCAGGGAGGAGGCTTTATTTCAGCTCACTGATTCAGGTTATAATCCATCATGGCAGGAAGCCATGGCATCGGGGGTTTAAGTGGAGCAGGTCACTGCGGTGAGGAACCAGAGAACGATAAAAGGTGGGGACAGTCAGCTCTGTAATTTTTACACATTCAAGGACCTTGGCCCAGGAAATGCTGATGCCTAGAGACATCGTGTGTCGTCCCATCTCAACTAGCCTAATGAAGGTACGACAATAGATATCAACAGAGGCTAATCTCTAGTAACAATCGATGGTGTAATTCTTGGTTCTGTCAATGGACATTCTACTTAAACCATCATAACCCACAAAAGTATCTCTGAAAGGATTTCAGGAACATCTTACTGCATAGGTGGGTGGCACTTCTGTGTGATGATTCATGAGCGACCTGCATAAAAGTGTCAGCTAAGGCTCTTGACTGGTGAGGAGGACAAATGTGACCCTCATGACCCATGAGCCAGTATCTCTGAGGAACTCGTGTGCTTCAAGACTGGTCATGGAAACCACACACTAGGGAGATGCTGAGGCCAGGCTTATGTGACTGAATTTCTCTCTCCAAGGATGGTTCATGTAAGTCACATCCCATAGGGCAGGTCTCAGCACCCTCTTCTTTTTTGGCCATTAAGTGAGACACACCTTCTGTGAGCCATGTTCCAGCCCATCTTCTATCATTGTTTCTGTTCGTGTTGTGAGATAATCACATGGTCTTCTATTTTCAATGCTTCCCAGTTGCTTTAAAACCATATATTTTTCTGTTAACAACAGTCAATTTTGGTTTTAAAACAGATCATCAACAGGCTACCATTACAAAGAGCAGCTTTTAATTTTTTTTGTCTATGTGTCCAAATACTAAATTTTCTTTTTTATTTTATTTTTAGTCTTTTGCTTGTGACAGGCAAAAGTGGTCAAGGCAGGGCTGACACTCACTGTGTAACTCAGGGTGGCCTAACACTCATAACAATTCTCTTGCCTTAACCTGCCAAGTATTGGGATTATAAAATTCAGCAACCATGCTGGGCTTAAACTCAAAATTTCTTTATGTAGTTACTTTAGGGAGAAAGAGTTTGATTGTTCTAATTCCAGAAAATAAACAGCTAAGGAATGAGAGTATATTATGACAAGCGGTATTAAGGAAACAATGCCTTGTGTCAGGAACAAAGTCCCAAGGTCCTCTTGTGGTTAGAAATATAAAATAGCTCCAGGACAAGGTTGTCTTCTGAGATTGACATAGAATTAAAATGAAAATTATATTTAGCTCTACTATTTAGTGCAGTGGTTTGAATATTAAAATTTCTAGCATATTTCCATTAACTATGTTAGCAGCAGAGGAGAAAAAAAAAATTCCAAAGAGATCTGCTCACTAAGTTTTTAGACTCACATAAAAAAAAAAATGGTGGTGACCAGCTCTTGGGTATTAATGAGACAGAAGTTTTCAAAGTTTTGAAACTTGTATTCTAGATACTTAAAAGATATTGAGGATTCCAAATTCTTTTTTATGTTCAGGATAACTCTTAATATTTGCAGTAGCAAAATGTAAAACTATAATTTTTCATTTAGTCATTGAAGATTTAGCAATGAACCCATACATTAAGAGTACCATACTTTAAGCTAGGCACCTTGGTTCTGGTTCACTCCTTTAATCCCAGCACTCGGGAGGGTGGCAGAGGTAAGAGGATCACAGTGAATTTGAGACCACCCTAAGACTACATAGTGAATTTCAGGTCAGCCTGGGCTAGAGCAAGACCTTACCTAAGGAAAAAAAGTACCATATTTTTTATATATAATAAGTATACTTTTCGACCAGAAACTGAATGCAGAAGAATGATACTAGTTTCTTCCATTTTTATTGTGTGTATGCCTGTGTCATACGCACATGTGCAGATATACATCCACCTGTAAGCACATATTTTAAAGGCCAGAGGTGAATGTCAGGTGGTGACCCTATTTCCCTTCTGTCCTGTTTCCCCCAAACAGAGTCTCTCAAGAAATAGAGAGCTTGCTGCTTGCTCAGTGATCCCCGGTGACCCTCCTGTCTCTGCTCTTCTCTGTGCTGGCATTAAAAATGTGTGTGGCCCCAACCAGCTTTTTCTGTGGGTTCTATGGATTGAAAGCAAGTCTTTCCTGTGCAGCCAGTGTTCTTAGGTACTAAACCATCACCCCAGGTCCCCACTAATGCATTTGTATGTAAAATAACTATATTTATTCAGAATAAAATTATTCATTTAGCAGAGTGACCCTGTTTTACATTTTGAAAAGCTTTATGGGTGTGCCTGGAGAGTTCCCTGGATTCTCATGTCTACATTTGGGTTTTGTCTGCTAAAATGTTGTATGTTTGTTAACTTTTGGAAACCCCAATTGACCTCATGAGGTAATGAGGGTGGAAGAGAAATCAGGGTCTCCGTATTATGGAAATTGTTTGACTTTATGTAACCCTTGAAAGCATCTCAGAAAACTCCAGAAGTTCCTGGAATAGATCATATAAACTACTGTCCTGATTAATCCTGGATAGTTTTGTTGTTAAAACCAGTGAGCAAGGCTTCTCTACAGAAGACACCCAGGCAAAATGATCAGTGGGAAAAAGAAATCAAGACAAAAGCAGGGCACAGTGCTCCTTCTTTCTCCCTCTATTTCACACCCACACAAATTTTTTCTCTAATTTAGAAAAACATTTTTATTCACTTGGTTGTTTGTACTTTGAAGTACAAATTGAAAGAAGAACTCCATAACACCAATGTGTTTCAAAGCGCATCCAAGTAGGGATTACTCTAGTTTTAAATAACAAAGTAACAATTTATGGTTCGCATAAGAAGAATCAAGATATCCCAGAATTTTAAAATTCAAATTTTATTTTTAAGATTTAATATTGACTTACAAATTTTTTTTGTCTCAACAAAAGTTTCTGATACTGGGAGGGATCCAGGTCGCCTGAGCTCTAGAGAGGGTCGCCAGAGATTTGCTGCATCCCTCTTTGGAAGAGGAAAAGAAAAAAACATAAAAAGAAACTGTTGGTTCAAAGTCCAAATTCCTACTTCATGGATGCAAAATGTCCAGGTTGCTACAAAATTACCAGGGTTTTCAGCCATGCTCAGACAGTGGTTCTGTGTGTAGGCTGTTCAACACTGCTTGCCAGCCTACAGGAGGAAAAGCCAGACTTACAGAAGGCTGTTCATTTAGAAGAAAACATTAATGATCTATACAACTTGCTGATTTTGTTTTCTCACAGAAAGTCTTAAGTTCAGTTACTCTACCAAGACAATGTAATAATGTTTGGTTTTGTAAGGTATGCAACATTGATCTCCTATTTTGGTGTCAGTTTTTCAATAAAGTTTTAATTATGGACAAATCCTTAAAAAAAGTTTCTGATACTATCAGATGCTTGGTAATGGAAATATCAGAATTGGGGTCCTGGAAGAAGACTTAGTGGATAAAGTGGTTGCCATGAAAGCCTGGGGAATCTGAATGTGATCCCTGGAACCCTGCAAAATGAGAGGAATGTGGGCACATAGATAATCCCAGGCCTGGGGAGACAGACGTGGGGAATCTCTAAGGCACACAGGTTAGCTGGCACCGTAGAATCAATGTGAGACCTTGCCTCAAAGAATAACGCAGAATACAGTCAATGAAACACCTGGTGTTCAGTATCTGGCCTCCACTTGCACATGCACACATGATTCCCAAACACATGTGCCTACAGTCTCATGAACACACATTCCCAGATATGGACCAGAAGAGCCACACATCACATTTGTGACAGGTAATGACAAAACTTATAGGGAATGAAAGCAATTGTCAAAGGCATTTAGGTAAGCAGCTTGCATATCACAATTTAGAAATATATAATAAGGAAAGCAGGTGGTACATCATTTGACAGACAGTTCATCAGCTTAGTCTATCAAGTTTAATAATGATGACTGGTATAAAGCATAGGTCAATGAGAGCTTCTTACATAAAAGAAATATGTATAATCTAAAGTAAGGTGAAATATTCAGGAATATCTTATACAAGCCAGAGATTTCACGCCTGTTTAGATTGAATCTCAAGGAAGCATGCTGTTGTAGGGCTGGTTGTGTATGATGCTCACACACAGACATGAGCACGGAGTGTAACTAGCGCCTAGAATATAATAGAAGCTAGCTTTTCTGCTCCATATGTTAAGCAGAGCAACTCATTATTTGCATTCAGAGCTAGCGCTGAGGCATTTGGTATTGGAGTGTTGAATATTTCACTCTTAAGAACCGGTGTGTGTTATGATCAGAGCTATGAATGCTCCTTATTTAGATTCATATGATGTCAAATGATTTATCTGCCTTCCTTGGACTCCTCACTCCGCATTCTCCGTCATTGGCTCCCTGCTTCTATTATCACAAAGTCCTTTGCAGTTCGAGTTCTGATTAGCCTTGTGCCTTTGAATAAAGCTTTTGGTGCTGAATGGTTCATTGTATCTGTCACTCCGTAACCTGTATTTCAAGGAGAATTGATACAGCAACACAGTCGATAAATCTTGATATCAGCATTTACTTTTTTACTTGAAACAATACTTTCTCTCCATAAAAAAGATAAAGCTCTTTTGTTTATTTGTTTTCCGTTTTTCCTTTTCAGTAGCCTGGACAGCACTGCAGTTGGAAACTAAAATCACCCAGAGACCTGGAAAGTGAGTTTTATGTATACCTTTCAGCCCACATTATTTTCAGCCTCTTTTATTAAAAATGAATATGTTCTCAATTGATCTATTCTACCAAGATTTTCTCAGAGGAATATTTTAATCACAGGTGTTTAAATCACTTATTGTAATTAAGTGTAATCCCTGGGGAATTGATTGTGGCGCCTAAGAAACATGGATAAACCTGACAATGGAAGGGTGTCCACAGCAGCAGGGTCCGTTGTTCTTTGATGCACAAGGGGAAAGTGAACAGACATCTCCTCATCAGCATCTGCACACAGTTTCCAGATTCATGCCATGATTCTTTAGTGGTCAACATGGATGGATTACGAGGAAAATAAATGGTTTTCTGTGTTTATGTAAATGATTTTGATGACATATAATTGGACAAGCGGTGTGTGATCACAGGCATCTTGTCAGCATCTTTACAAAGTTTCCAGAGTCATGTCATGGTTCCTGCATTTTGGAGGATTTATCATGGTGTAATCTGATTAAAAAATTAGTTGCCAAAATGGATGGATTTTCAGGAAAATGAGTGATTTTATGTCTTTGTGTCAATGATTTTGATGACCTATGTATGACAATATTTTCTGCATCATTGGGTTTTACAAGCAAAACAATGATGTAAAGATGTAATAATCACTGAAAGAAATATGATAGTTTTTTTTTAAAATGACTCAGAAATAAATAATGGAAAATGAGTTGTTCTGATCAGCATATGATTTAAAAATGAATAAAAATGATAGCTTTTTGAGGGAAAGATCATCTTGATGTTTCTATATCTATCTTGAATCTTTCAGGCTACACATGATCTCTTTCATAGAAGTCCTGTATATGCACACATTTATTGAGTTTATATGCATATTTTCCTTTTATAATTTATATTTCATTACAACTTATGTCCCTTTAGCAATGAACAAAGTTTAAGATACATGAGAACAAAAACGAAACTTGAATTTAGATCCTCCAATCTTTTCTACCTCATGATTTTTTTTCAGAAAATACCTTGGGACTATAATTCAAAGAAAATTGTTTTTCAGCTTCTTAAGTATTTCCTGTGATAGAATTTGTTTTATTATTCAGAGTTCTCCAGGAAAAAAAGAAACAACAAAGTGTATGTGTGTGTGGAGAGAGGGGGGGGGGTGAAGAGAGAAACGGAGAGAGAGAGAATGCCTAGTAATATAGACTATACACAGAGAGAGTTTTATTACTAGGAATTTGCTCTCTTGAGAAGAGTTACAGCTTCAAAGCCTACAAGTTTTTCCTGCAGGCTGGAAACTCAGGGATCACTTTCTGGTGGACTGCATAGGCAGCTGTCTGAAAGAATTCCTTCTCACACAGATGGGGCAGGTAGGATTTCATCCTTTAATGCTTTCAACTGACTGAGACTCAACTATATTATGAGGATAGCCTGATTTACTCAGTGTCCAGCATTTAAATATTGTCACATCCAAATAAAAGAACCCTTCACGGAAATATTTAGAAAAATATTATATGAAGTACATGAAAAACAGAGCCTAGTCACACACATACACACAAAAAAAACACATAAACACACATATACACACATGCACACCACATATTACACACATATACACACATACACACATATACACACAAGCACATACATATACACACAACACACACATACACACACATGCACACACACATACATACACATCCACATGCACACACACATACTCACATGTACACACACATACACACACAATGCACACACATAACATACACATACACACAACACAGGCAACACAGTACCGTTTTGTTCCACCTTCACTGCTCTCTTATTGACACATGGGTATCTCTGGGTATTAATTTATTCCTTCCAGGATATTTCTTAAGTACCACTGTCTCTGGAAGGAATTTGCTATAAAATTGTGAGTTCAAAGTGCAATAGAACCTTTATATTTATGAGAGATAGCCTCTGAAACTATCATTGAGTATAAAATGATCAGGTGCTCAAACTCCTCATATAAAATGGCCCAGTACTTCTGTATAGCAGATGTGCAACTTCCTTAGTTGCACAATCATCTCTAGGTCTGTATGATGCCAAAAGCCATGCAATCACCACAGAATGAACGATGATCCTCTATTATTTGTAGAATAGTGACAAGAAAACATGCTCAGTACAACCACAACTTCCAAATATTTTGCACCCACCGACCCAGAGTATACCAATTATCTGTGTTTCTAAAAATGTCTTAAGTTCATGACTTCCATTGGAACTAGACTGGGATGGCTATTTGAGTTAAATAAACAGATTTAGAATATAATACTACTGAATTAGTCAGCTTTCTTCAGAGGACAATAACTAATAGAATGAATGTGTGTATACGTGTGTGTGTGTGTGTGTGTGTGTGTGTGTGTGTGTTGCAGATTGGTTCACACTATATAGTGTAGGTAGTGTAGGCTGTCTGCAGACTGGAAAGGCTGAGACCCCAGCAGGAGGTGTTGAGTCCATGAAGCTGTATCTCTCAGAAATCTCAATCTGACTCTTTGTTTAGTCAAAAATCAGAGGGGTCGCCCACTCTATGGGGAGGTCTTCCTGTTTCTGTCAATACTTTCTGTTAACATCATTATGGCTCCTCTCAAGAGGCTTGTCTATAAATCTGATCAGTTGACAATAAAATTAACATTTTTTTCATAGGATTTATCCCCAACCATGATATAGTGTAGATACTTAGATCTTTAACTGAAATAAAATCTTCTCCCAGAGCAAGAACGTTAGTCCCTTTTATTC
The DNA here is from genome assembly GCA_004024765.1 of Zapus hudsonius. Classification (NCBI taxonomy): domain Eukaryota; kingdom Metazoa; phylum Chordata; class Mammalia; order Rodentia; family Dipodidae; genus Zapus; species Zapus hudsonius. Next base: position 15,326 of record PVHP010020993.1, on the reverse strand, counting down.
ACTGGTATCTGTAATGAATGAATGGGTAGCTAGCTATCAGCAGAATGACTAAAGCAGAGCACATTCATGATTGATTGATTGTGATGGTTACATTTTGCTGTCAACTTGACCTGTTTAGTTATCCACAACAATCTGGCATGGGTTTCTGAAGTTGCTTTCTGGAAGGATAAACTGAAGGAGGAAGTCTCTCCTTCAGAGTGAGGCTTTTCTCTAGAGTGGGTGGCCCTCTTAGAAGGGTAGGTAGCCCTTTCAGTAGGCAGCAAGATGTAATAAAGCTCGACTGGAAGGAAAGCTCTTCTCTTCCTGCACTCTGCCTGCTTGTTGGTGTGCACATATGGTGTTGATGATGGCTTCTCTTTCTCTCTGTTTGGACCTATGAAACGGGGTCTGCCTCTTTTGCCATTATGCAACTTCTGGATCTATATCTTTAATAAATTCCTTCCTCCTATAAACATGCCTGGGTTTGGAGGTTCATCCCAAGGGCTTGTAGCTGACTATGACACTGATTGATTGATATTGGCATGTGCATGTGTTAATGTGTGTAGTATGCGAAGTTCAGCATGTGTATTGTGTGTGTGTATGTGTGTGCACTGTGAACGCTTGTTGAAGAGGCCAGAGAAGAACTTCAGATGTTCTCTTCTATCATTTTTCATGTTATTTCCTCGAGATTGGGTCTCTCACTGAGCTTGGAGATGTTGATCAGACTGCCTGACCAGCAAGCTTCAGGGGTGCTCTCATCTCTGCTTTCCACCACTCCTTCATTGGACTTGATTAAAGGTGTGTGTAGCCATGCCTGGCTTTTTAACGTAGAATCATTAGTCAGTTTTCTCTAGAGGAAGATAACTAATAGAATGAAATCATGCCCTCTCCCGCCTTCATGCTTGTTTTGCCAGGGCTGGTACCTGCAGAGCCATCTCCCCAGCCCCATTCAGGATTTCTCAGTGATGCAAGTTACATGTCATCGGTCTGCTGTCATCTATTCTGTTCCTGACATACCACATATCTTGCTTCTTGCATAGAAAGGACTTCTCATAAACACAACACTGTCAGGCAATTTCCTAGAGGAACAGTGCAGAGGCCGTCCTGCTGAGCTGTGTCTCTGTCCCCTAGCTCCACACTTCAGGATGGGACCTCAGGTTCTGGTTCCTTTATAGTGGCAGTTCATATTGGTTCCAGTTGGATGTTTTGTCCTTTCTGCATAGTTTCTGTTTCATATCTCACCTTAGCTTCCATCTGGAGCCACCACCAGCATCCTACTGAGAGAGAAGAGCACACCCCATCTTCATGTTAGAAATATAAAGCCCTTAAGGTGGTTACTTTCCACCTAAAATTCAGTCCTTTTAGCCATGATATCAGTTAGGAAAAGAAATAACTTACAGACATGCTGTGTAAAGCATGAGAGAGGCCTTTCCCATTACCTGCTTTTCATTTCTGTTTTCTTTGTTCTTCTGTTGACGTTCCTCTGCTTTCTGCTGAGTTATATGCTCTTCATTTCTGGTACTCAGTGTCCTGTGGGCCTGATCTCCATGCCCAGCCTCTCTGTATTTTGAATTCTTGGAGCAGGTGTGGGGTTCAGACACCTGAAACACATCATCTGCCAACAAGGGGCAGAAGTGATCACTGAATACAGGCCAGGGATGAAACTAGAAGGGATGGGAGCCAGGCCTGGACTGGCTGGCCTTGTTGAGCTGTGGGATAGAAGTCAGGAGCCAAGAAAAAGAGCCAGGTATGAACTTTTCATCACACTGAGGTGATAATTCTGGAAAAGAGAAAGATTTATTTTTAAATCTTAGTGTCATCATTTGCTTCGTGTGTTAAGGCTTAAGCAAGGCTTTTGTTTTGATGGATTTCATTGTGTGTGTGGTGCTGGGGGGGAATGGCCAAAGTTGCCTGCTGAATGCAGACCACAGACTGAAACCTCCCACCCCTTCCTTGCCCATCACCCGGCTCTCTTGTGTCCATGACCTTTCGTGAAATCCTCCCCTTGTCATGAATAGGAGCAGTGGCTTGTTTCTAATGGAAGCATTTGGCAAAGGTAGGCAATGGGAACCCTATGTTATGTTGCTTAAGACTACTTCTAGTTAGCCAACTTTAGAGATATTAGAAATATTCTTTGCTGGCTTGATGAAGTAAACAGACATGTTAGAAAGTCAATATGACCGGCAATGCAGCAACCTTGGGAAACAGGAAAGCCTCCAGCCACGAAGGGTGACCTCCACACAGAATTTAAGGCACTCATTCAAACAGCTGCAGGGAAACGAGCTTTGCCCAAAACAGGAGAAAGTTTGAGAGTAGATTCTATCCCATTTGGGCTTCCAGATGGCACCCTGCTGAGTGCCGCAGCCAGAGAGACCCTAAGCAGCTACAGTAGAACAAAATTGTTTTAAGAAATGTATGCTGTTCTATGCCTCCAGTCTATGATACAGACCAACAAGGAAATAAACCTTGGGACATCTTTATAAGGGATGATGAGGGGAAAAATAAACAAAATAAAAATCAAGAGCAAAGAACAACAAAAATAACGGAAAGCAATCTTACTAGATGTTGTGAAAATTAATAGTGCTAAGGGGACCATGACTTTTCCCAGATGAGGCCACTTTTCCCAGCATTTTCCTGGGCATATTTTATTATAGTTGGATTTGGCAACTGCCAAGTTCTAAACGAAGAGATGTTGTCACCTAAGTGATTCTTCTGGATAAATGGACTTGGTCAATCAGATTTTCTTTATGCAGATTTTCTTTACACAGCTGAGGCTAAGAAGTGTAAATTTCATTAACATTTTATTAAGGTTTTATTTTAAATATTAAAAAAGAGACTTAAATGACAAAGTGTACCAGTGTATAGTAAATGTGGATTTACTTTCATCCCTACAGGATGTTATGTTAAATAAGCTAAATTTGATCTTTGGTGGTGTTTATATTTATAATATTAAATATTCCACTGATAATATTTAAAGTCAATTATTTCTTACACAAAGAAGATTTTATAGCTAGGTTTTCTTAAATATACTGCAATAGAAAATATATTAATACAAAAATGAGAATATAAAATAGTTAAATTTACAGAAAAATAAATGTATATAATTTTATTGTGGTTAAGTAAATCCAAAGTTAGTTTTTGCTAACAATTGTCACATAATATATCTGATTTTAATTTGCTGTTTATCTTGTTGTATTGATAAAAGGGCCTTGGGCATGTTAGACAAACACCTTACCACTGAGCTGTATTTCCAGCTGCAAGTTATTGTTTAAAAATAATACTGAGTAATACAAATCATCAAACATGGCATGTGCTACTGGTAAAGAGATAAAGAATATCCACACTTTCCAGGAAACATTTAATATCCAGAAAAATATAAATTCTCCATATATCTGATTTATCATTGACTAAAACTGATGGTGTAATTAAAAGTCATTTCTATTACCTTGAAAGAAATTTTCATATTGAATCTGAATTCATAGCACTGCACAATACATTGACTTTTTAATTTAAAAAATGATATTCGCAAGTATCACTTGTCACAGTATAAGCAACATTTCAAACATAATCAAACGTCATCAGAAATTTCAATTCTATTTCAGTTAATATAGTTTCCAAAATCAAACTCTTCAAAATTAAATTTCTATTCATAGTTCAAGGAACTTTTGATTTAGGACTTTGAGATTATTAATATTTGCTTCAACAAACAATGTTTAGAATTTGTTTGCAGAAAATACCATTAACTCATTAAAAGGTAAAGTTAAATCAGAAAGGATTGCCAGCATGGAGATATAAATTGTGTGTAATAACAGGAGGATGTGAGCTTTTAGAAAATAGTAAAACATTGTTGTGTTATGGAGCTGGAGCATGGCTGGAACAGTGGAGATCAATAGCTACATGAGGGGTACACAAATACAAATAATGGTATAGGGGGGCTTACATATAATCCTTTATTAAAGTATTTCATCATCAAATCTATTAAAGACATTTTCGTTCAACATTTGTGTCACAATATTTTAGCAGTAATTTAACTTATAAACTAATACATTTTCTTTCAAAATAAATTATAATTAAGATATCGTCTTCACTTTACATCCAATATTTAAGACTTTTAATTTCTATTTTCAACTTGGTCATAACATGAATTAGGCAGGTCTATTAGTGGGTTTTGAGGATTTACTTGGTGTGCTGGATTGCTTCAGATTTTCCCCATAAACTCATGTGTTCTGAATGCTAGTTCCCCAGCTGGTGGCAATTTAGGAATCAGAGCCTCTTAGAGGCCATGTATTGTTGTGGTCTGGGCTTATGTTGTTATATAGCCAGTTTCCCCTTGCCAGTGTTTGGCACACTCTCTTGCTGCTGTTGTCCACTTGATATTGGCCAGGAGGTGATGTCCAGCCTCTGCTCATGCCATCATTTTCTCTGCCATTGTGGAGCTTCTTCTCGAGTCTGTAAGCCAAAATAAACGCTTTCCTCCATAAGCTGCTTTTGGTCAACTTCTTTCTGCCAGGAACAAAAAAATGACCACAACATTTGGAGAGGAAGATATTGTCAGCTTACCCAGGCTGTGTTGGGTAAACTAGACTAATAAATTCCTTTTGTAATGCATACATATTCAATCAGCTCTGTGACTTTAGAGAATCCTAGCAAGCACAGTGCCTAGGAGTATGGAATTTATTATTAACCTTCATGGGATAGTAATATGACAATGTCTTGAAGGAAGTGAGGGTGCCAGCTATGGGGGAGTCAATTATCCCTTGCTGAGAAAAGTGAACATTCAAGTGTATCGTGGAAAGCTATTGTGATGAATAATCTCCAGTGGTCAACTTGATCGGATTTGGAATCACCGCCTAGATCTGATTAGTAGAGGTGGAAAAACCCACCATAACAGTGGGTGTCACTGTTTCATAAAACAGCTTCTTGGACTGAATGAAAAAGAGAGAGCTGTTGATGCATTCAGCATTCAGTTTCCTCACTGTGGGCTGAATGTGACCAGTTGCTTCAAATCCTTCCCCCATGCTTTCCCACCATGAACTGGAGCTTTAAGCAGAAATAAAACCTTCCTACAAAAGCTCTTTCTACTCAGATACTTTGTCAGGCAATGAGAAGTGATAAGAGCTCCACACGGTAGTTTTGTGGTCAGCTTGATATTGCTGGGTCGAACACCCTTCTAGACACAATTTACAGGAAGAAAAGTAAAGCAAAGGCTTCCATTGTGGGGTCATGTGGGTTATTAACAGAGCTCTTGCATTTTCCTAGAATGGAAGTAGATGTCCCTGTCAAGTTTAGAGAGGTAACAGAAGCCAGGAGATTGCATTAATGATATGCTAATCCTATCAGGAGGCTTTCCTGTGTCCCTGTGAATGACTTCTGTTGCTGCTCTTTCTTACTTCCTAATAAAAGTAATACTTTTAAACGCATGCAAGTCTCATGACCTTGTAATTTCCCACAATTCCAGAGACAGAAAACCATTTGTGTTCTTTTTACATAATTAAGAAATTAATCTAGACAGATCAACGATGCCTGACAGATGCATTTTATAATTCTATTTATTTTCCCTGTTGATATTTATTTGAATGTAAACCTTTGAACAAACCATCGGTCAGTCTTACATCTTCAAAGGACTGTCCTGCTATACAAAGTCCACAGATAAGGCTCTGTATTTCATCAGCTTCAGAGTCCAGCAAGTCATGTCTTCTCAGAGATCACATGTGGTCAGTGTAGGTTTGTTGATTCTTTTTTACACAGGAGATAATCTGCCTGTATGTTTTGGATTTCAGTATTCCGTAAAAATCTTCTATTCTCTTCACCTTTTATCTGTATTCACACAAGTATGAACATCTGGTTACAGGGCAGATGATATTGGCGTGTATCTTTTCCTTTGGCAGAGCAGATTTACCAAATGACATGAGCAAAACAAATTTTGTCTCTTTTTCCACCTGCAACTCACATTAATGTAAGGCAGGCAACCTTAGTAGAGTTTTCAGTAAAGGCTGCGGCACTCCCTAGAGGCTGTGAGGCTGAGTCAGAGCTCAGGAGATCACAAATCCATTCACACTCACTTAATCTATGTGCACCAGGGAAGCCATGCAAGGCTGACCTTTTGGTCCCTTGTGTCTTTTTCAATTTGTTAGAAATGATCCTTTAGTATGGAGATGTCAAAAGACTTCTTCACAGCCTATATATTCTCCCTTGATTAAACAAGAGATTCTTCTCAAGGTAGTACAATAAATCTAAACTTATAATATAGGCAAGGAAGGGTTTATCTTTGGGACAATATAATTTTCCAATGTTCAGCTCGATGCTAGAATTTTCTCTGTGAATCCTGTTCCTGAAATGGTGACATCTTCCATTAAGTGACAAATAATGCCATCTATTCAAGATTTCTGGTTTAATCCCTTTTACTTGACCTAGAAATTAAGGAAATATTTGTTTCTTTGTTAACAATCAAAAACTATTCAGAGCTGGGTAAGGTAGTGCATATCTTTAATCCCAGAATTTGGGAGGCAGTGTTAGAAGGATCTCTATAAATTCAAGGCTAACCTGAGTCTACATAGTGAATTCCCACTCGCCCTGGGCTAGAGTGAGACCATACCTCAAAAAAAAATCAACAAAAATAACAAAAATATTCAGTACACATCACTTTTATCACTTTCAAAATGCAAGAAAAAATCAACACCAATTTAGCTGAGAACATTTTTATGTTCTGTGAATTTATCCATAAACTTAGTTTTATAGTTAAAACTTTTAAAACAATTTTATTTATTATTTATTTACAATCAGAAACAGGAAGAGAGAGAGAAAGACAGACAGAGAGAGAGAGAGAGAGAGAGAGACAGAGACAGAGAGAGAGAGAGAGAGAGAGACAGAGACAGAGAGAGAGAGAGAGAGAGAGAGAGAGAGAGAGAGAGAGAGGGCTCACCAGGGACTCCTGCCTCTGCCTATGAACTCATATGCCATTTTGTACATCTGGCTTTCCCTGGGTACTGGGATATAGACCATTGGCCATCAGGCTTTACAAGCCCTTGAACCCTATAATTAAATCTTTTGACCAATGTGAATTTCATAAACTCAATAACCACAACAGCCTGGACGCACCATTCAGCAGAAATTCCAGAACTGATCTCACTCCCTCCTGGGGTAGTGAGTAGTACTAGAAGACCAGGACCCAGAGGGCAGTGAATACCAGAGAGACCCAAAATCAGCAGGACAAGAAAATATATCCTACTGCCTTGCTTGAGAAGAGCCATCTCTGTCACATCTATCAGGGCCCAGGAAATACTATCGAAGTGTGATGTGCTCAGTGCTAATCTGAAAATTTCCTCTAGAAGGATGAAGATAGACACCGAGCATATGGGAAACTTATCAAAGCATGAATTCCGAGGATCAGGGAGCTCAACACTAAAGGAGACTTACAGCACACCCTGCAAGGCACATGAAACAACATCATGGATCAGGGAAGAAAAAGATTCTCATAGTCACAGAAGGGAAGGTGCATCCTGACATATCGCTGGTGCATTCATGATTGCACAGTGAATTCCAACAACCCTATAGAGGAAGGCTCTCAGGGAAATGTGTTGGGATTAGGAGATGTAAGAGTACAAACCAAATGAAATATGACCAATAGGGAGTATGTTCATACTGTAAAATACATAATAATAAAACATAATTTTTAAAAAAGATGGAGATCATTTCTACTTCCTCAGGATGCTTCAAATCACTTAAAAATATGACTATCCAAGGGGCTGGGAAGGAGATGAGTGGGGTGTAGGAAGACCACAACATTGTGCTCCACAAATCATTTGGCCCAATGGCTTCATGTCCCATCTCTGTCTTTAGTGAATCTATTGAGAACATTAATGCTCTAAGAGCTGAACAATGAATGAAAATTCCTGAACGCTTCATGGATTCAACCATCAGAAACAATGTACAACTGTGTCATGAAGTCAGATGCTGGACTACTTCAAGGCTTCTCATTTATTGTACTTTGAGGGAGCATGATTCTGAAATAGCCACTGACCCATGTATGATCAGAAGGCACTTTTACACCCTTGGGACCTATGCTGAAGTTTAGTTTAGTGTTTCAGGTAGCTTTTGCTTATTGCTATGCCAAATTACTGGGGAATGCACACACAAATATGAATGCATATATGAATGTATACAGATACCTACATAGAGAGAAAGAATATATATATATATATATATATGAAAACATAGTCATGTATTATGTGGGTATTCTAACCAAGTGATCAGGGTCTCTCTTCAGCTTCACTTTGACTCACCGACATAAGAGGATAATGAGAAACTATCTACCCAGACCTTCTCCATAAGTGAGCACACAGGAGCCTAGGATTGCTTTCTTTTATAGGAAAGAAATATAAATGTATTTCTTCAGATAAATTATGCTTTTCCTGGACATCTTAGCTAGATTTTTCCAGAGAGATGTAATTTAATATTTTATTTTAGTTCCCCTAAAAAGCTTAGCAATTTGCAACAATCACAAAATGAAAATTGCTTCCGTAAAATAACTTTAAAGATTTTATGTCTTAGAAAAACAATAAAGTCTACGAAGAACCTAGAAGAAAGCATAAGAGCAAATTGAATTTTAAATGATATCAAAATTTAATGAATTTTAAAAATACTCTATTTCAAAAGGGAGATGTGTTAAAGAAAGCTTCTCATAAGTATCTTCAAAATGAAATTCTATACTATATGTATTCAGTGATGATGATGATGATGGTGATGATGGTTTGATGAGTTCCAGCCTCTGGGCTAAGGGCTTTGCATGCATAACTTTATTGCACAACACTGAGAAATAAAAACGCTATCCTTTCTAGCATGTGTTTAACTGGAGCTTAACTAAAGCAAGTAAGGAATGCCTGAGGTATTTCAGCTGAGAGAAAAAAATGGCACACACAGGGCTAAGTTCAAATCGTTTGAATCCAATATTCCTCCAAGCATGAGCCCTGAGACATTTCCTTCAGTGACTGTGGGAAGTGCAGGCTGAGGCTCTCTTACCCATGTCTCCACATACAGGCTCAATGGTAATCATTACAACAGATGAGGCTCATAGTTCTTCAGGCATAATTCCATATGCACGCTTTCCTCAGTGTTAAGCAACTAGACTGAAAAAGACAACAAAGTCACAATAAAACAATATTCCACTTACATAATTCATTTTTTAAAAATGGTATAAATAGTGTGTGTCTATTACCATTTTCTTGAAAAATGCTATCAAATAAAATGGTATCAAAAGACTATGATTTATTTCTATGAAATATGTCATTCTTTTCAATGTATTCTAATGCAATTGTTCTCAGTCATTTACCAAGCCATCAAACTAATCCTTGATAATACACACTTCTGTCAACTAAAGCAGCAGACAAGACAAGGACTTGACACAGTGGGAGAAATGAGCTTTTGAAAGACAATTCAATTCAAGGTAAATAATGTGTTTTAAAAGCTGGTTTAGTTAAGAATCCTAGATAGAATTTTGTGTCCATGTGTATGTGTGGAACATGTATGTTTGCACGTATGCATGTGTGAGTGTGTATGTGTGTGTGTGTGTGAGCACGTGCATGCAAGCGTGCATGTGTGTGTGTACAAGCAAGAGCGTTTGGCCATCCCCCTTGATCACTGTCCCCTTTATGTACTGAGGTCAGGTCACTCACTGGAACCCAAAGCTCCACAATTAGGCAGGTCTAAGTAACCAGGTAGCTTTTGGAACCCTCTGTCTTCCTAGCACTGGGATTAGAGGTGGGATGCCACACTCAATGTATATTCATGTAGGTGCTGAAATGCAAACTGTAGTCCTCACACTTGTGTGGTTAGCACTTCATCCTCTGAGCTCTCTCCCAGGCCCCACAGATGCCATCTGTGCCAGCTACTAATATTGCTAATTTCAACAAAGTGCTGCTATTGTGAAATGGGAATAAACTCACTGAATATAGCACTGGCAATATTTATCAAATGCTTATTTATGTATTTACATTACATGCATTTTTGAAAAAAAATAAACTCAGCAAGGGGCCAGTAGGTGAATACATTTTATCTCATTTTACTAAAGGAAGATTAAAAATACTTGCAATTTAATAGAGAAAGGCATGTCCTTTTCACACAAAATTGTGGGTAATATTTTTTATTGTTTTGTGAGGATTTGTAAAAAGAAGACATTTAAAAATATAAAGCCCTTACATAGCATACTCTCTTTGACATAAACACACAATTTATAGACAATGATCAAATTTTTTCTGAGATTTTTTTATATCCTATTACTATAAATTTTATATATTTTGATGGTTAGAAAAATCAATGATCAGTTCTGATAGAAACTGCTAGATGTCTCCAAAATAAGATGTCAAATGTTGAGCTTTGCATTCTGATAAAAGCAGTGCCAAATGTTGGTGCCCAGAGGAAAGGGAGTGTGATGTCATTCAAGACAGAGCCAATCATCATCTGTTGTTGAAAGTTCATAGCTGGGAAGACAAACCATAATTTCAGAATTGGAGTTTTCTGAAGTCATAAATCTATGATTGACATATTAACTGTTGTGGTATTTTTGGACGTATTATAAAGTAGAACTATAAAAGACAAAAATGCATTTTTGGTCATGAAATTTTCAGCATATTTTGAATGGAAAACCTTCCTGCAAATGGATACTCAGGGCATCTCTTCACAAGCATGTGGATTATCACAAAATAGTGTTTGAAACCTTCCTTTGCTTTGTTACTTTTGTACAGATCATCATATCTTGAAATCTTATCAGTTGCAAAGCCTCTGGTTTTTATTTATTTTTCATTCTACCAAAATGTAAGATTTTTGAAGGTAGAGCCATGGTCTTCATCTTTGTTTATAATTCACATTAAAGAAGTTGTGAATTTTTAGTCAAAGATACCTTCCCGATTTTGCTGCTTTCATAAATGATTTGAGTGGATCAGATAGCCTATGAAATGGGTATTCCTTGTAAATGGATAAAAACATTGCTGAGCAATGATCTGTGACTTGTGTAATCTATTGTAACAAAGCTGGGACATGTGCTGCTTCCACGGGCATTTGCTTCTACAACAAAAAAATGTGAGAAGTATGTTTGTATGTGGATATGACTGAATTGTGTTTTTTGAGGTCTGTTCTTTCCCATGCATTCATTTACTATATACAACATAATGCTAAAAGAACACAACCCTGGGTTCTCACTGTCCTCATCCTCTGAACTATGAGTTACTAAGTTACTAAGTTAATAAGCTTCAATAGCTATATCTTCCAATTAAATAAATTGTTTTTATTTGGAAAAAAAATGATTTTAATGGTAAGCTATAGAACAATGTGTCATTCAAATATAAAGTGTGACATGAATAATTAAAGCTGGAAACATAGGGCACAAGCCAAATTATAAAAAATAAGTATATGTTATTCATACTATTTTACCCAAAGAGATGAATATGTATTTTGTCTATTGGGAATATACTCAATAGGAGATAAAGAACAAGCAGTGTTATATTGGAACTTACATCTTATCAGAGAAACAAAAGCATTAGCTATTTTTCTTTCTTTAAGTAACAAAGAGTGAGAATGTATTCTCTAGAGTTCATCGTTGGAATTGGAAGTTTCTGTGGAGTTATCATATGTGTTCATTCTCATCCCAGGTAAAGAAAGTTAAGGAGAATGCAAGTATATCATTAATGTTTCCTAAAATTGAAACATTTAAAAGTTTCTGTAAATATATTGTATCCCTACGCTCTCATGCCCCACTAGACACATTCAAATTTAATCCTTTATGCCTTTTTACTAAAATAAATTGTTACCATAGCTCACTTTCTCTTTTAGTCTTATTGGTACCTTGAAGCCAGACTTAAATATCTGTCACACTTCCCTTTCTATTGACCAAATATCATACTTTGACCTTGCAAGTTAGCACATAGTAATTAGCCCTTGAAAGGATTCTTAGTATGTGGGACCATAGTCAAGATAAAAAATAAAGAAAATAATATCCTTGTGAACTCAATGTTAACATCTGAAATGATACTTAGTTTTCACAGAATTAAAAACAAAATGGTAAACAATGTTAAAATTACAATTTGAGTATAATATATATTTTTTCTTATTCAGAGGCAGATTCTTAGAATCAAAGCTTCCTTAATTCTCTTCATCTTTGATTAATCAGCAGGGTTACATTAGAGAAAAAAGTCACTGTGATTTTATTCTGGTGAGTTAGACAATTCTCCTAATAAAGGTTTAGTCATGCTTTGGACTATTCTAAATTTTATCCCTGTTGATGCTCATGCTCCTAATGCTTCACCAGTGTAGACTCAATTTGATGGGTGAAAAAATGCATTGGTGCTTCTAGTATATCAATTTTGTAAAAGAAATTCATTGTAACCAGTCTTATAAAGGACATTTTGTGTATAACATTGAAGCATTTTGATATTTTATTTTTATTACCTATGGCCTTCAAAAATAAAATAGAATTGTCAATTTTGTTTTGAAATAAATTACCACCAAATTTTTTGTTATCCATAGTCCCAGCACTTAGGAGGCAGAGGTAGGAGGATTTCCCTGAGTTATAGACCACCCTTAGATATCTAGTGAATTCCAGGTCAGCCTGCGACCAACTGAGATCCTATTTCCAAAAAAAAAATAAAATACTATGCATCTAATGCTAACCTCTATAGCCTAGTAGTGTCATTTCCTTCTTAAGATTCCATTGAATATTAGGGCTCCCAAATAGCACTTAAGGTTACCTGAAACATTTAGTATATTTAAAGATAATATTTTTACAGGTTTTAAGAACCTAAGAAAACTTCAATTTATGAATATGTATTTATAAGGCCTTTTAATGGAGTGTCGACACATTCATATTTACACACTATGGTAGTTTAAATTTATGTCTCCCCTGTAGACTGTGGTAAAGCTTGTAACTTGGATCTCCAACTACATGGCTGGAGGAGGTATCAGTGGGGGGTCTATCCTGAGGTCCAGCACTAGGGTGTGTTTGGGGGTGAACCTAATTTCCAGTCCAAAGGTAGGGATGCAGAGAAGTTTGAGCTTTGGCAGGATCCTTGCTGCTTCCTGCTGGTTTTGTGCTTATTGCTTTTTGGCCTTTGGTGGATGGTGATAGTTTCTCTCTGCTTGGATGTATAGAAGTAGTTTCTCCCACCACCAATGGAACTTTCCTCTGGACCTTTAAGCTTAAATATGTCTCTTCCTCCCCTAACTATGCCTTATTTGGATATTAATCCAAGCTGTGGGACTCTGCTAAGAGACATGGAGGATATAGGGTTTTACTGAGACCGGAAGGCATCTGGGACTGTCTCCTTCTGTTAAAGGAAGTTGAGGTGAGCCTGGGACCCCTGATTATCTCAAGCATATCCTGGACCCTTTAGCCTCCAGGCAGGCCACAGATGAGCCTTGAGATAAGCAGGCAATTCAAAGCCTAAACTCACTCCAGCTGTATTAATAAGTCTGGACAATAAGGTTACAGTTCCTCTACAGCCATCACCATTCAATACATGTTTAGAGTCACATAGAAAGCCCCCTATGCAAACTAGACATCCACAGGGTACTGGCCCTGCCAATCCACACACAAGACATCCACAGACTACCCTTGCTGCCTATGCTACTGCCTCTGCCTTTTCCTCTATATAAACAACTTTCATCTATACAATAAACAAGAGCTGTCCACTGCCACATTCTCCCGGTGGCTATGCCCATCGGCTGTCCCAAGGACGCTGTCCACCCAGCTCCGTGAATGAACCGGGGTGTTAGTGTACAATGACCCCTGAAATAATCCACGGACTGCAATAAGCCACATAGAGCTGACTAAAACACACACACACACACACACACACACACACACACACACACACACAAATTCAAACTTTAAGTTGGTATTAAAAATGTTGCAAACAAAACTAATAAAATAAAAAGTTGAAATGGCATATGTCTATATATAATCTTCATGTTGTCACTCCTGGAGAAAACAACATTGAAACACAAACATAAAGATTATGGAAGTCAGGCGTGGTGGCACTTGCCTTTAATCCCATAACTCAGGAGGCAGAGGTAGGAGGATCACCATGGGTTCAAGGCCACCCTGAGACTACATAGTGAATTCCAGGTCAGCCTGGGCTAGAGTGAGACCCTACCTTGAAAAAAAAAAAAAGATTATGGACACAAGACAGAAATACAGAAATTATAGGTGCACTTCAAAGTATTCTTCAGAAGAAAGTTCATATCCTTTCTCTTTGAGATGTAAGATTCAGTGACATAAAAGATCAAAGGTGTAGTTCGTTATGTAGATCTACAGCAGATAATAATTACTTCTGTTTTTGAGAACCAAAAAAAATAGAAGGGGGAATTTTTTTCAGATGGAGAGATCTTTTTCTTGCATGAGAATTATTATTTTTTGTCTTGAAAGCTAAGGAAACTCCTTCAAAATATCATATAACAAGGGCATTGATTTAAAGACACATCAGGCTCAAGTTCATAAGGAGAAAAGATAACTATAAATTCTTTTAAGTGAAGGATTGGGAGAAGCACATTCAGAAAGTCTCTTTGCCTAAGGGTATCAGCTTCAGAGCCAGGAAGAGAGGAGCAATAAGACAGGCAGGGAAAGATTAGGAGAGAAGTGGCCATTTTTATGTTTCCCTTCAGAAATGTGCTGCTGTGATGGGTCAGGCATCTGCCAGACAACCCCTCCCCTTTAGTGGGAGGTGTCTAGTTAGAGCTACAACCTAGGTGCTAAAACTGATTGGTCAGATATAAACCAATCAACTGTCTCTCTGACTCACCTGAGGAAAACTTAAATTAACTTCCCTAGAAGAAAGCTCTCTCTCCCCCACATGGCAATCCAATAGAAGGACCTCTGATCCAGGCCTTAGGAAGGTAAGGCTTACCCCCCACCCCACCCATTAGCTGGGGTGGGGGCAGGCTCCAGACTTTCTTCCTCATGAACCTCTTCTTCTCATGATGGGAGCCTTCTGTATCTTTTCTTCTGCTTGTTTAGCTGAACAATGTAAGTTCTATTAAACTCTCTGACACATGTTTTTCCCACACTTGTGGCTGGAGAACTCTGTAACTCCCCATGTTCCCTTAAATAATAAAGTCTCCCACTATACCTTATTATCTTGTTGTCTATGATTTTAATTCTTTAACTCTGTAGACAAGAACTCCGATACTCTTTAAACTTTGGAGTGCATTGGAATTTTTGCTGGGCGTTATCTAAATTTTAACCCCGGGATCAACCTGTTACACTGCTTTTAGGAGTAATTTTCCCATTTGTGTCTGGTTGCTCTCTTGGGGACAACCGAGTGGCTTAGGACACCTGGGGAATTAGCCTTATGTGAACTCTG
>PVHP010020992.1:0-29949 GCA_004024765.1 Zapus hudsonius | reverse complement strand
CTCTCTCTCTCTCTCTCTCTCTCTCTCTCTCTCTCTCTCTCTCTCTTCCTCTTCTCTCTGCTTGCAACTGAATAATTTTTTTTGGTTTTTCGAGGTAGGGTCTCACTCTAGCCCAGGCTGATCTGGAATTCACCATGTAGTCTCAGGGTGGCCTTGAACTCAAGGCAATCCTCCTACCTCTGCCTCCCGAGTGCTGGGATTAAAGGCGTGCACCACCACGCTCGGCTTTCAACTGAATAATTTTTTAAAAACTTTTTTTAAAAGTTGGGGCACACCTGTAACTTCAGCACTGGGGAGGTGGAAACTGGAGAATCTCTCAGAAGTTGTGACCAGCTAGCCTGGTGAAGAGAGCAGTGAGCCATGAGAACCCGGGCCTCAAGCAAGCTGGAAGGTGAGGCCCAACACCTGAAACTGTCCTCAGCCCTCCGCACACATGCTGTGGCATTCACGCACCCACACTCACACGCACAACAGAAAAGCCATCTTCCAGGGCTTCCCATAGCTAAGCCTGGGAGTAAGGAATCGCCCTTTAAATACCACGGGATCCAGGAGTCACCCCTACCGAGAGCGGTGCCCACACGGTGGCATGCTGAAGGCCACCACAGCAAGTGTTCCAGCGGGAGCCGGGAAGGCGTGTGAATGTGGGCAATGTCGTGAAGGCCAGGGCTTCAACATGGCCTTGAGTGTCTTCCCACAAAACATTTATTGACTACAAAGGGAAGAAGAGGAGCGTGACACCTACCTTCTCATCCCAGGGACACTTACTGCCAGCCATGGGACAGAACTGTCAGGTGCAGGACGTGCAGAGCAAGTGTGGTGTGCATTCCTGGGTGTAGTCATGAGGAGACACCGAGAAAACCCCAAGTGACTTGGCTTTTTGTATTTTTATTTTCAAGGGGAGAGAGAGAGAGAGAGAGAGAGAGAGAGAGAGAGAGAGAGAGAGAGAGAGAGAGAGCGCACCAGGGTCTCTAGTCACTGCAAATGAACTCCAGATGCATGGGTCACCTCATGCATCCGGCTCAACGTGGGAACTGGGGAATTGAACCCTGGTCATTAGGTTTTGCAGGCATCTGAGCCACTGAGGCATCTCTCCAGCCCCCGAGCTGCCATCTTTAGAAGAGCTGAACCTTGAAAGTCAATGCCAGAGGGGCTGACTCAGGTGGAGAGTGACCAGAGAGACAGAGGATGTCACAGGGATTGATGCCACTGCTCCATTATAAAGACAAAAAGGGGGAGTTGTGGGACCCTGCTGAGGGGCATGGAGGATGTAGGGTTTTGCTGAGTCTGGCAGGCTTCTGGGACTGTCTCCTCCTTAAAAGGAAGTTGAGGCAAAGTCTGAGGGCCCCTATAAATCTTAGCAATCCTGAACACTCCACACCCCAGGCAGGCCACAGCTGTCCCCTGAGACAAGCAGGCAATTCAAAGCCTAACTTAGTCCAGCTACAATAACCTACCTAAGCAATAAGGTTACATTTCCTCTGCTGACATCACAATTCTATACATGTCCATGTATAGTCACATAGCCCCCTCAATCTATCTATGCAAAATAGGTATCCAAAGAATACTGGCCCCTGCCAATCTCCTTGCTTCCTATGCTTCCACCTCTGACTTTCCTCTATATAAGCAACTTCTCTCTATACAATAAAATGAGAATTGCCCACTGCCACGTTCTCCCGAGAGTCTCATCTCTCGTTCGGCTCACAGCTATTCCAAGCCACTGCTCACCCAGCTCCCGTGGGTGAACAGGGAGTTGATGCACGCTGCAACCCCCTAACTAACCCACAGACCCAGAAGGGATGACTTTTTATAAGCTTAAAACTCTCCCGAAAGAAGTGAAAGCAGGGCTAGAGAGATGGCTCAGCAGTTAAGGTGGTTGCTTCCAGAGCCTAAAGACCCAGGTTCAATTCCCCAGCCCCCATGCACAAAGTGGAGCATGCCCGTGGAGTTCATTTGCAGTGGCTAGAGTCCACACTCTCTCTGAGAAGTGTAAGCGAGACTGGGGAGATGACTCAGTGGTTAAAAGGCTTTCAAAGCCTGACAGCCATGTGCCTGGGTTCACGGGCAGTGGCAGGAGGCCTTGGCACGCTCATACTCCTATTCAATCTCTCCCCCTCTTCTCTCTGTCTCTCACAAATAAATTTTTAAAAATTAAAATTAAAAAGATCTGAAAGCTGGACATGGTATTTTACATCTGTAGTCCCAGATATCATGGACTATAGAATGAGACGCTTTCTCAAAAACACCGTACATATGTGCATGTATACACACACACATGTACACATGCATAAGAAAGCAGCAAGAGGGTGAGCCGCCAATTCCCAGTGAGAAAGTCCATTTTCTGTGCTGAGAACAGACCATGGTTTCCTATGTTTTCTCCTACACAAAATATGAAAAAAGCTATTTTCAGACATTGGCAATGGGAACCGAGCAGAGGAAGGAAAACTGAGGTGAGCTTCTCATCTCCCTGCTGTGACACAAAGCCTGAGCCCAGCACTCTCGGAGTTGAGGGGACAGGAGAGGACAGAGGGGCCAGAGGTGGGAGCTGAAGCCTGCACAAGGGCCCCTGGGGTCTGGCTGAACAGAGGGATGGCTCCACTTTGAGGCCAGGCAGAAGCATGGGCAAGGGTCCGGATGTGGCACAGAGTACACAGTGTGGAGTTCGCCCCCCCCCCAGTGCCACACCTTGAAAGTGTGGTGACATTAGCCAAGGAGGAAGGGCTACTCCAAACCAGACCCCTCCTGAAAAGACTTGAAAGGAAGCCTTCAAAGACCAGGATGATTGGCAAGTAAATGACCTGCCGACTGTAAAAAGCTCACAGCTCTTTAAAGACCCTGCACCCCGTCCAGCAGCCCAAACCAAAATTTCACAATGTCTGCTACCCAATAAAAATCCCTCAACATAGGAGGAAAAAGGGAAAATGGCCTTTAGCTTGGAGAACAATCAGACATAGGGACTGGTCCAACAAGAACAAAAGTGATAGAATTTTTCCAAATTTCATTTTAACGTGACCTCCCGCTAACAATCCTTATTGAAATCTGGAAATAAGATCGTACTTCTTGTCCCTCTTGGTAACCGGTCCCCATCTGCGCCAGTGTCCCCCAGCCAGAGGCTGCAAGGCTTGGCAGTTAACCACAGCATCAGGCGGGATGTCAGCTCCAAGCCTCTGCCAGACTTTGTGCATTCCATACATGAATGCCGGAAGCAATGTCACCTCCTCCAGGAAGCCCTCCCTGACCCCCTGTAGGCTGTTCTCACTGCCACGTCCTTTCTTCACCCGGGCCATTCATGTTGAAGTGCATTTGGGCCCAACTCTTCCCGTCAGGGTGTGTGACGATGTCACCTTACAGGTGACATGATGGAGTGCAGTGGGCGCAGACACTCCACGAGGGGGCGCTCGGGGACTTGAGGCGCTGGAAGTTAGAGCCTCACCTTCCACAGAGACCCAGGGCCACCCCTCCCTCTCCTCCCTCACTCGGATTTGGGATAGAGGCCATCCATCCCATGGGCCAAGAGGGTTATTGAGTTCTGGGGCTCTTAAGCCCCAGATCTGGGGACATTGGGACAATAAAGCCAGGGTCACACCTATCACTTCATGGACATTAATTTCATATATATATATATATATATATATATATATATATATATATATATATATGTTCCAGGACTGAGGGCAGTTTAACAGTAGAGCTATTGTCAGCGCACAGTGAGGTCCTGGGTTTCATCCCCAGAAATATATAGTGTTTCTTGTCTCCCAGTATAATTGGTTTTCCTTATACTCGTGTGTGTGTGTGTGTGTGTGTGTGTGTGTGTGTGTGTGTGTGTTTGCATGTAGACACATTCTAGAAGAATCTGTAGGTGTTGCTAGATGCCAGCAGGGTCCCCATGCTGTCTTCTTTGCTTTCTTGTCATTGGCTGCTTTCTGGGTCCTGCTGACAAGCCCAACACACCCTGAAGGCAAAAGCTCTACTGCATTGGGAGAAGGGCTGAGAAGAGTCATTAAGGGTCTAGATGACACCCACGCTCTGCTCTGGGCATGGGTACTTCCTACTGGATACGCAGGGACCTCCTGAGAGAACAGTGTCCTGGGGGAGGGGATGTCCTGAGGAAAGGTGCCATTTATCAGTCTGTCCTAAGCCTGAGGAAGACCCCAGCTCTGCACCTGGTCCCCCTGGATCTTGAGGGAGGATGTGCACCCTACACCTTCCCCACAGTACCTTTGGGATAAGCTCTCCCACAGCTGGAGGGCTCCAGGCACCTAGGGACTGAGGATGATGTGGAAGGCCAGCTCCAGGCGAGGGCCCTGAGGATCCTGTAGAGAAGGTGGACACAATCTTCCTTGGGTGTCAAAGCCCTTCCTACATCTCCCCTCAGACAAAGCATTTCATCTTCCCAACTCTGGAGATTCTGAGAATTAAACCTGACAGCCCCTGAGGCAAGGTCTGTCCAGACACCGTAGGGCTGCCAACCGGAAACCTCTGCCCACATCCTGGAACCAGGGCAGGTGAGAGGCCTGGGGGACCAGGAGGTATTCCCCACAGCAGCCAGCATGAGCAGCCTGTCCAAGACCTCCTGGGGCTGCGTTCCCCCAGTTTGGCCCTTTCCAGGAAACAGCCAGTGGCCAGTAGGGTCTGGTACAATAAGAGCCTGCAGGTACTTTTGCAGGCCGTTACCTTCCCGGCCCAACATGTGGACAGCATGTGATGGCAGCCAAGTGCCATTATGTCAAAGTTTGCATCACTGCAGCTGTGTTCCAGTGCAGTTTCTGAGAGACCCCCCATCAGTTAGGCTGGGCACCCTCACACTAAACTTCCTCCTCTGAGTTTTGTTGACGTGAAAACAAGCAGGAGCTTCCGGAGTCACTAAGAATAAATTAAATTCCCACACTCCATCTTTCTACCAAAGGACTAGTACCTAGAATACATAAAGACCTTTAACAACTTAGTAAAAACAAACAAACAAACAAAAAAACCACCATGCAGCCCAACACAAGTGGACCAGAGATTTGAACAAACTTTTCATCCAAGATAGATGGTTAGCAGAGCCGTGAAAGACTAGCAGGTACCATGGTGGTTGGATCCAGGTGTCCCCCACAAACATGCGTTCTGAATGCTCGATCCCCAGCTGGTGGCAGTTTTGGAATTGCAACCTTGTTGGAGGTGTGTTGTTGGGGGCAGGCTTATGGATGTCATAGCCAGCTTCCCCTGGCCAGTGCTTGGCACACTCTCCTGCTGCTGTTGTCTGCCTGAAGTTGGCCAGGGGGTGATGCTCAGCCTCTTCTCATGCCATGATGGAGCTTCCCCTCGAGTCTGCAAGCCAAAGTAAACCCTTTCCTCAATAAGCTGCTTTTGGTTGAGTTCTTTCTGCCAGCAATGAGAACGCTGATGGCAATGCCATTTATAACCACAATGAGCCTGATGTGATGGTCACACATTAATCCCAGCACTTGGAAGGCTGAGGTAGTGTATATAACAGGAAAGCTGGGGTTCCAGAAAGTTCCCAGCTACTTCCAATGCACCTCAGAACCTAAGGAGTACCTGGATTCTCGTCTATAAAATTAAAGAATTAAAATTATAGACCACCAGAGGATAAAGTATAGCGGGAGACTTTGTTTTAAAGGAAAGGAGAGGTTACAGAGATCTCCAGCCGCTAGTGAGGACACGTGGGGAGTTTGGCCACATACAATCTGTGCTGACCAGCCAAACAGAGAAAGAAGGAAAGATAAAAGGAAACAAGGAAACAAGGTTCACGTGGGAAAGAGGCCAAGCCCCCCTCACCACCACCATTAGGCTGGGGGGGGGGGCTTACCCAAGCCCTGGAGATTCAGATGTCTCTCTGCTGGTGAGCCACGTGGAAGAGAGAGGAGAGGGAGAGAGAGAGAGACAGAGACAGAGGGAGGGAGAGGGAGGGAGAGAGAGGGAAAGAGGGAGAGAGGAGAGAGGGGGGAGAGAGGAAGAGAGGGAGGGAGAGAGAGAGAAGAGGGGAGAGAGAACTTCCTATCCCAGTGCTTATATTCCTAGCCCAGGAGAGCAGAGAGACAGCTGGTTGGTCTATCCTTGACCAATCAGTTTCAGGATTAGGTTTGTTTGAACTCTAGTTAGAGACACCTCCCACTCAAGGGGAACATGAGGTATGCTGGTTACCTTTGGAGGTCCCAGTCACTCCAATGGGTCACAGTAGTAGGACACCATGAGTTAAGTCTGGCCTTGAACCAGTGAGTTCCGGGTCAGCCTGGACTAGAGAGATCAAAACTCAGATCATGGTGAGCCTGGGCTGTAGCCCAGGGCTTGCCCAGTAGGAGACCCTAGGGTCAATCCCAGCACCACACAGACAGGGCTGCAATCCTGACACAAGGAAAGTGGTGGCAGAAGAATTAGAAGTTCGCTGGGCGTGGTGGCGCACACCTTTAATCCCAGCACTCGGGAGGCAGAGGTAGGAGGATCACCATGAGTTCAAGGCCACCCTGAGGTCAGCCTGGGCTAGAGCGAAACCCTACCTCAAAGAAGAAGAAGAAGAAGAAGAAGAAGAAGAAGAAGAAGAAGAAGAAGAAGAAGAAGAAGAAGAAGAAGAAGAAGAAGAAGAAGAATTAGAAGTTCAAGGTCATCCTCAGTTACATACTAAATTTGAGGGCAACTGGCACACCCAAGACCCTGTCTCAAAATAACCCCAGTACTGGGGAGGCTGAGGAAGGGGGATAATGAGTTTGAGACCACCTTGAACTACATAGTGAGATCAAGGCAGCGGGCGTGGTGGCGCTCGCCTTTAATCCCAGCACTGGGGAGGCAGAGGTAGAAGGATCCTGGTGAGTTTGAGGCCACCCTGAGGCTACATAGTGAATTCCAGGTCAACCTGGGCTAGAGTGAGACCCTACCTTGAAAAAAAGAAGAAAAGAAAGAAAGAAAGAAGAAAGAAAGAAGGAAGGAAAGAAACTCTCAAAGCCTTATAAATAGTAGAACCGTGCCTACAGTGGTACTGCAATTGAGCGAGCATCCAGCATACGGGGAAGTTATTCATGGGCTTTTGAGTGCTGGTGGCTCTCTGAAGTTGAAGCGACAATTTCCTCACAATGTCTAGAATTTCCCTTCTGTCCATTGTCACAAGTTTAAAAGCTCTCAGCTTGTCAGCTTGTAGAAAGTAATTATTTGAGGTCAGCTTTCAACTTGGTTTAGTATAACACCTTCATACAATAAACTGAAAAAAAGTAACCAAATAAATGAATGTAACAAGGTATAAAGAGTGTTTCATATGCTTTCTGTCTCCACATTGCAACCAAACCTCAGCAACTCCAGCCTCCAGCCTCAGGGTCACATATCAGCCTGCAGCATTGCATTGTCCTGGGACTTGCTGGAGGGAGTTCTTAGTTCCGTGCCCAGCCTGGGAGCCGCCCCAGCTCGTGAAGTGCATTCGTTCCTATTAGTTCATGCTAACTGGCACAAAGCAGTTTTGAGAAGAAAGCTTCCCAAGGAGCTCTGCCCAAATAACAGATCTGTAAGCAAAATAAACATTGTCTGGGAAGCCACTAATTTGGGGTTGATTTGTTAAGTAGACACAGAACTGAAAGATAAAACTTGGCGTTAAAACAATAATTTGAGCTGGGTGTGGCGACACACGCCTGCCTCTAATCCCAGGTCTCCTCAGGATCCTATATTTGGGCTATATGAGTCCCTCTCTCAAAAAATCAAAGCAAACTGGAGAAACAATAGTTTGATTTCTCCATACTAAATGAAGAACCACCTTTGACCACCGCAAAAGCATGTTATTAAATACGGAGATCCTGCGGTGAACATGCTCTCAGCTGTTCTATGGTCCAAGAATCTGCCCTCCATCTATGTTGGAACTGTATGCAACACTGGTTTTCTTTTAATATTTCATGTATTTGCAAGCAGAGAGAGGGAAAGAGAAAGAATGGGAACTCCATGGCCCCTTGCCACACTGCAAACAAACTCCAGACGTGTGTGCCACATTGTGCACGTAGCTTTATGGGGGTATTGGAGAACTGAACCTGGATTGTCAGACTTTGCGAGCAAGCAGCTTTAACCACTCTGCCATCTCCCCAGCCCTTTTTCTTTTCTTTCTCGCTTTTTCTTCTTTCTTTCTCTTCTTTTTCTCTTTGAGACAGAGGGTCTTGCTATGTACCCCAGGCCTCAGCCTTCCACAATGCTAGGTTTATAAACGTGTGCCACCACGCCCCGCCCAAATTACAATCATTTTAATCACAGCGCAGAGGCCCTGAATCCCACCCTCTTTGTATCTTGCAGGATGTGCTTGTCACAGGCTCGCCCCTGTCTCTGGCACCCACAGCAGGGTTCAATCACAGACACGCCCAGCCTTCAGCCCGTGAGGGTGGGAGCCCAGACGTTCCCCACGCAGCAACAGACCCGTGTTTACAAGATTATTCATGCTTGGCTGATGTAACCGCTAAACGCATCATCCTTAGGGAGAATGACGGCTGTACATGTTTTTAAAACTCTTTTGTGTAAAGATGTTGGTTGAGGGTCAGGAGGCAGAGGTAGGAGGATCACTGTGAGTTCAAGGCCAACCTGGGATAATAGAGTGAGTGCCAGGTCGGCTAGGCTAACCCTACCTAGAAAAAGAAAAAACAAAAATGTTGGTTTTACTTCATTTGTCAAGCCTTTTCTTTTCCTCTGGGGAGGTTTGACAGGAGAAAAAATGTCCAGGGTCGCTGGAGCAGCCTTGGTCTCAGACCTCCCGTGGAGGCCCCCCCCCCATTTTTAAATTGTGTTTAGTATTTGTGGTTTGTTGTGGAAACATCGCAGAGTACAGGAACAACAGTTCCTGCGCCCGCGCTCCCTGCAGGCATCTCCGCGACCTCGGGGCGGCGGAGCCACCCACGCCGGGCGCGCGGGTGTCCCCGCATCTCAACCTGCCCCGGGCCGCGAGCTCCTCGGTCTGTGCGCTTCTGGGGGAAACCGCCGGAACAGTGAAATTTCTCCCCAACTCCCGCTACCGTTTCGCGGAGATCACGAGGTTCCTGGACTCCCCAAGGGCAGACACTGGTGCCCGGGTCAGAGTGGATCCCAGGATCTGTCCCCCGCCCGGGGGATCGTCAGGTCCCTGATCCGGGCAGCCTCCTGCGGAGTGGGCTGTCCCCGAGCTCCCGCGCCTCCTTAAAGCCCGGGCTCCGCCCCTGCGGCCCCGCCCAGCCGCGGTTCCACCCCACCTCCGGGTCCCCGCAGACACAGCCAAGCGCAGCCAAGCCTCCGGTCTTCCAGCCGGCTCCAGCGTCCCGGGTCCCCAATCTGCTACCATGTCCACCAGCGAGGAGCTGGCGCGCAAGCTGCAGCGCCGGTTGTGGCTCGAGGAGGCGGCGGAGGGCGGCCCCCAGCCCGCAGCCCTCGCTGCCCCGGCCCTGGAGCCGCAGCCGGAGCCGGAGCCGGAGCCGGAGCCGGGGGCTCCGGAGCTCCCGGGCTGCGCGGACGCGGAGCTGAGCGCGCAGCTGAGTCGCCGGCGGGACATCACGGCGGGCGCGCTGCGGCCTCGCCGCTGCCGAGTGTTCAACCCCTACACCGAGTTCCCCGAGTTCAGCCGCCGTCTCCTCAAGGACCTGGAGGGCATGTTCAAACTGTGAGCGCGCGCCCCGCACTCTGCACCCGCGCCCCGAGCCCCGCACCCTGCACCCTACACCCGCGCCCTGCATCCGCGCCCGGCGGGTGGGAGCCGGGAGGAGCCGGGGCTGTGGAGGGGGTGGGGTGATCTCCAGTCCCCCACGGCCGGCTCCGGTGGGATGGGGTGGGGAGGAGGTGCCGGGGTCCCAGGGAGCCCGATCCTGCGCACCTAGGTCGGTCGCTTGCCGAGTGGGGGACCTGGTGGGGGGTGAGGATCGGACCGCGGGGACCCACGCGTCCCGGTGCCCCCGTCGCAGCTCCACAGCGAGCCCCGCCCACTGCACCCTCTGCCGCTGGTCCAGAGTTTCGCCAGCAGCTCAACTTCCAGGAAGGGAGCCCCGGGCGCGCGTCACCTGCCAGCTTTGACTTTATCCCTCAAGGGAGACATTAGCCACCGCTGTCCTTTTATCTTTTAAAACAAAGCGGAAAGTTAATCCTTGGCTTCGTGTGGTGTACAAATAAAGGCTGGGACTGCCCTGGCCCTAAAGCTAGTGAGAGACGGTCCAGGTGGCTCCGGGGCGTCCCCAGGCCGATCCCACCATCCTGATGCGCCTGAGAAAGGGACCTGGTCAGTGGCACCGGTCCCCGCTCCGCAAGCTTCAACCAGGGGGCACCTGGAGGTTTCGCTCCCAACGCCTGGCATCAGGCAGGCATATAGAGACCCACTAGGTGGTCTTGTCTCCTGGGGGTCCCAGAGCCTCATTTTTCCCATCTGGAGAGTGGAACCATTAAGAGCCCCTTGCCTTTTAAGGCTATAAAGTCTTCTGCACGCTGAAAGCGGCTCACTGAGCTATTAATATTATTTCTAGAGTTGGGCCGAGACCAGAATACAAGGCTGGGGGAGCGCAGGCCGCCGGCCAGGTCATGCTTGGGCGTCTTTGCAAGCGCTTGGAATGTGTTTGCCCTCGGCCAGGAGGTTCTATTTAAAGGCGCGGTGGTGGGCGCTGCAGAGGTCTGCAGAGCCTACACCTGCGAGACGCGCCTCCGCCGCCCTGACTCCTTGGTTTCTCCCCGGCTTCCAGCCATGCTTTCTGGGTCCAGTTTGTGTAACTCAGGAAGCGGGTTGAGGGGTGAGCCTGGAGCGATGGTGGAAAAGCCTGGAGGCTGTGGCTTAACAGAGCCTCATGTGGTATGTTTAGGGCTATCTTTGCCTCTCCGGGGACGTCTGCGCTCCCCCACGCTGGGTCCCTCGAGGGCCTCTTCATCATCACATTGCTCTCTGGTCACTTGAGCTTTTGTTTTTCCTGCAAAACATTCTTTGGAGGTTTGAGTTCCTTAGAACTGCCTGAGAGTGAGTGATAAAGGGAAGATACCACTGTCAGAGCATCTTGGGAGAGGAAGCGGGGAGTCGTGTGTGACCAGCCATGTGACAACACCAACCGATCACTGCAGAGCTGTGATGTCCCAGAGAGTTCTTCTGGCTCTTCTGTCACTGTGGCCGAAATTGGCACAAAGGGGGAATTATTTCTAAAAAGCCAGGACTGGCTTCGTGGGTGGCTGGCTGGAGGGCTGGCATAGGCCAGCGTTCTCTTCTCCACTCTCTCCTCCTTTCCCACCTCCTTGGACCAGGTCTCAAGTAGCCCAGGCTTGCCTTAAACTTGTTATGTATAGGATTACAGGTGTGGGGTCACTGACACCTCTCTCTCTGTAGGCCCGGCTAGTCTGAAATTCTCTCTGTAGTTCAGGCTGGCCTCTTAACTGCCTGGTATATTTCTTTTTCTGAAACCAGGTGGGCCCTTCCACTAGGTAGTGTGATCACAGCAGCTTCAGCTTTAGGGTCCTGTGGGAAAGAGTCGCCCCAGCAGCAGCCTCAGTGAGTCCTTTTTAGGGGTATGTGGGACTTTACTGTTGCTTCTTATTGCCCCCCCCCAGCTAGGGTCTCACTCTAGCCCAGGTTGGCCTCAAACTCATAGAGATCCTTCTCTACCTCTGCCTCCCCAGTACTGGGATGAAGGCCTGCACCAGCACCTGGCCCTCTTATTGGCTCTTAACCACTTCCTGTGCTCAGGTGAAGTCACTGCTCTCTTTGGCCAGGCCTGAGCCTTGTACTCCCCACCTCCCAAAGTGAGGGGTACACATATTCTCCCATACCTGCACCCCAGCTTTTAGGCTCCCTGTACTTGACCCTCCTTGGTGTCTGTGAAACTCAGTAGTGAAAGTCACTGTCCCTCAGCTGAGTTTGTTGGCTTTTATTTATTTATTTGGTGCCTGTGAGTGTGGGTGTGCCCCTGCCTCCTCATTTGTGAGGAAGTCAGAGGTCAATTTTCAGGTTGTTCTTGCCTTCCACCTCTTTTTTAAAAAATTTTTTTTAAATTCATTTTTAAGCAGAGAGATACAGAGAGAGAGAAGGAGAGGTAGGGATAGAGAGAAAGAGCATCAGGGTCACCACCTTGTGGGTCTGGCTTATGTGGGTCCTGGGGAATTGAAGCAGGGGCCTTAGGCACTGGAGGCAAGTGCCTTAACCACTGAGCCATCTCACCAGCCCTCCACCTCTTTTTAAAGTAGGGTCTTTTTTATTTAAATTTTTAAAAATATTTTATTTATTCATTTCCAAGCAGAGAGATACAGAGAGAGAGAGAGAGAGAGAGAGAGAACACACCAGGGCCACTACCTTGTGGGTCTGGCATATGTGGGTACTGGGGAATTGAACCTGGGACCTTAGGCACTGGAGGCAAGTGCCTTAACCGCTGAGCCATCTCCCCAGCCCTATTTAAATTTTTTTATTGATAGCTTCCATAATCAGAGACCATAAACATGATTCCCTCCCCACC
This sequence comes from Zapus hudsonius, assembly GCA_004024765.1. NCBI lineage: Eukaryota > Metazoa > Chordata > Mammalia > Rodentia > Dipodidae > Zapus > Zapus hudsonius. Next base: position 17,554 of record PVHP010020992.1, on the reverse strand, counting down.
CTCCTCCATATCTCTTCCCCCTCTCAATTAGTCTCTGATTTGTTTCGGTGTCATCATCTTTTCCTCCCAAAGTGTGTAGGTATTATCAGGCACTGTGAAGTCATGAATATCAAGGCCATTTTGTGTCTGGAAGTTTGTGTTGTAAGCAGTCCTCCCCTTCCTTTGACTCTTACAATCTTTCCACCACCTCTTCCGCAATAGACCCTGAGCCTCGGGAAGTGTGATAGAGATGTCCCAGTGCTGAACACTCCACTGTCATTTCTTCTTAGCACTATGGTGTCTTCTGAATTATCCTAGTGGTCACTGCCATCTGAAAAGAGAAGCTTCTCTAGCAAAGAGTGAGAGTAGCATTGTTACATGGGTATGTTTATTTAAAAAAAAATAAAGTGATTGTAAGGCAGTTTGATGGGCATAATATATGTGTTTAGCCGGACAACAGCAGGTGTTACTCCCCTAGGACTCATAACCTCCCCATCATAGTCTTTTGACTTCAGTACCAGGCACGCTTTCCCTCCCATGGAGCGGACCTCCAGTCCAATTAGAGAGCAATTGGTTTCCCCCACAATAGACGTGCCACTATTGCCCCAGTTGGCACATTTGGCCTGGCTGGCCAATCTTAAGGCTTGCAAGGTCCACTGCTGTTCACTATTGATGACTTCTCTCTCCCATAGGGCTGCATGCAGCCATAGATCTTACCAGCTTACTACAGCCCAAGCATATGTGGTCTTCAGCAATAGGGCCTTACCATCTCATTCTGGTGGGCAACCAAGAGCCTTGGCAATGGCCTGTAATGCTTTCGGGGCCTCAGGAACCTCCATGGCCAACAACTCAATGGAAGGTATCCCATCCCTGACAATGAAGTTTTTCTAGTAACAGTTTAGGCTACTGGCTGAGGCAGGGTCTTTTCTTGTTCACCAATCTATTGGCAAGCTTTGAGAGAATTCTCCTGCCTATGGCTTCCTTCTTGGCGCACTGTGATTCTAGAAGCCCACCTCAGCTTCCGTAAAGGGTCTGAGGATCTGAACTCAGGTACTTGGCAAGCACTTTATCCTCTGAGCCGTCTCCGCAGCCCAATTCTGTTGGTTTTCTTAATGGGAGGGCTCCTGTCAGCTCACTTGGTCAAGGTCTAGAAGATTCGCTGCCTGAACTCTCCTGATACACTCTGGGTTTAGCCCTCATCCAGCCTGCTGGCAGCAGGTATGTGGCAAGAATCCCAGTGGATGAACAAAGCCTCCTTTTCTGAAGGGGCCTGAGGTGCCTTGCTCCCAACAGCCCAGCCAGGCTCCTCTGCCTTCCCCATCGGCCACCTGTCTTCTTCCACCAGCAGCAGCCTCAGGGCCTGCTGGTTCTAGATCCTTCTGCTGAGCCTTTCAGCTAGTGTGTGCGCACCTGCTCCCTCCTGCTCTTGTCCAGGTTCGGGCACCGGTACCTCTCCCATCCTCCTGGGAAAGCCACGGGGCTGGACACTTGGAGATTTGCGGATCCTCTGGTTTGCACCCACCTCATAGCTGCCTCTCAGGGTTTTCTCTCTATCTATCTACTGTCCTATATGACTTTGTTTTGGATTTTTTTTTTGAGGTAGAGTCTCACTCTAGCCCAGGCTGACCTGGAATTCACTATTTAGTCTCAAGGTGGCCTCAAATTTACAGCAATCCTCATTACCTCTGTCTCCCAAGTGCTGAGATTAAAGATGTGTGCTGCCATGCCCAGCTGGATTTTTGATTTGTGGAGACAGGGTTTTGTTATATATCCCTGGCTGGCCCAGTACTTGCTATACAGGTCAGGTTGGCCTGTAACTCACGACAGTCCTCCTGCTTCAGCCTTCCAAGTGCTGGGGTTACAGGCATGAATCACCATATCTGGCTCTGCATGACTTTAAAAGACATTTTTTAGGGGTTGGAGAGATGGCTCAGCTGTTAAAGTACTTGCTTGCAAAGCCTGTCAACCCAGGTTCAATCCCCAGTGCCCACATTAAGTCAGATGCACAAAGCGGCACATGCATCTGGAGTTAATTTGCAGTGGCAAGAGGCTCTAGTGCACCCATTCTCTCTCTATCTCTCTCATAAATAAAATACATAAAATAGACATTTTTAAAACTCCCAAAAGGCCTGAGGAGATGGCTCAGTGAACAAAGGCACTTGCTTGTAAAGCCTGCTAGCCAAGTGGGGTTCCATTCTCCAGCCACACACATAAGCTGGGTGGGGATTCATTTACAGCACAAAAGACATGCACAAGCAAGTACAAACACACTAGAATATATATATATATATATATATATATATATAGGGATAAATATATATATTTAGGGATATATATATATATATATATATAATATATCCCTAAAGACCTGCTTGCCCCTTTGCCCCAGACCGGCTCTCAGTGCAGGCATTTTGACTGCATGGTGAAAAGCCAGGCATGGAAAGTCCTTGGAGGAGCCTTGGGGCTCCTTTGTGACCTGTACCTCCCCAGAGGCCAGTGCATTTCTGGTCCTTTGACCTGGGAGCCCGGGCTCCAGCTGCTGAAGCTTGTTCTCTGTGTTCCTCTGTGCTGAATAAGTCAAAAGCAGCTGCTTCCTCCGCCCTAAGCATGTAGCCTGCCAGATTGCCTTCCATGGAATGGCTCCTCACCAGCTCCTCCTGGTAGACAACCTGGGCAGCTGTGTGCATGCTTGGAGCCTAGTCTTCTTGGGTTCAAAGCCAGCTTCAGGAGGGCTCCCAAGAGCGCTCCTCTGGCTTAAAAGATCTGTGTGTGGCTACTCTGTGAGATTCAAACTCTGGCTCAGGAAGCACACTTAACCACTGAGCAATCCCTCCAGCTCCAACGTGACTTTATCTTAACTTTCTACATCTACAAAGACCCTATTTGTAACCAGGTCATGTTGTATGGTTCTGGGTGGATGTGATTGGGGGTGAAAGGGAATGCTATTGAAATCCTAGGGAAACTAATTGCTCTCACACATCATCTTTGGAGATAGCAATTCCAAGGAGGCCCCCAAATTCAGGAAGGTCAGAATCTCAGGCTTCTCCAAAACCAGCAGGATGCCCTCTGCCCCCTCCCCCCAGGAGGATCAGCACATGGTATAAAGCAATCCAGCAGGAGACCCAGCCCACCTGTGCCAGGAGCACACTGGCTTCAGCCGGAATTTCACTTTTCAGTGGCATCAAGATTCACACCCTGATGTCATTTCTTCCTCTGGGCCCCTTGCAGGGTGTAGCCTGATTAGTTAGACCAGCACACACAAAGCACTCCCGCTCTGTTGGGAAGGGTGTAGGGGGGGAGCTAGATAGATTTATACAGACACTGCAAAACATGCTTTGGTCTTTTACATTGGATTCTCCTGTTTTAAATTATTTGGCTTAGAAATTTCTTAACATTTTTCAAGTATTTTTAAAAAATTTTTTATTTATTCATTTTCAAGCAGAGAGAGAGAGAGAGAGAGAGAGAGAGAGAGAGAGAGAGAGAGAGAGAGAGAGCGCACCAGGGCCACCACCTTGTGGGTCTGGCATATGTGGGTGCTGGAGAATTGAACCTGGGACCTTAGGCACTGGAGGCAAATGCCTTAACTGCTGAGCCATCTCTCCAGCCCCAAGTATTTTTTTAAATTATTTATTTATTTGTAAGCAGAGAGAGAAAGGGGGAGAGAGAATGAGAGAGAGAGAGAGAGAGAGAGAGAGAGAGAGAGAGAGAGAGAGAGAGAGAGAATGGGCATACCAGGGCCTCTAGCTGCAGCAAATGAACTCCAGATGCATGTGCCATCTTGTGCATCTTTCTGGCTTCACATGAGTACTGGCAAATCAAACGAGGGTTTTATAGGCTTTTCAGACAATCAATCACCTTAAGTGCTGAGCCATCTTTCCAGCCCCAAGGCCTTTTTTTTTTTTTTTCCTGAGGTAGGGTCTCACTGTAGCCCAGGCTGACCTCGACTCACAGTGATCTTCTTATCTCTGCCTCCTGAGTGCTGGGATTAAAGGCAGTGCCATCATCATGCCCGGCTGGCTTTTTTTTTTTAAAGATGTTTCCTGGGCATGTCTTGTTGGGCTCTGAGGGTGGGTGTCACTGGCCTTTGGGTCCTTCAGTCCTAACAAGTGAGCCTGGGTCATAAATAGTATTTTGGAGAAGGAAGAGAACTTTCTAATGAGTGTGGGAAGCCAGAGGCACCATCAGCCTGGCCAGAGCCAGTCCCCTCTCTGTTTCCAAGTGTGTCACCGGATAGCCAGAGCCTGGAGAATAGTGGCCTGATTTTAAAGGAAGGGTGAAGCTGCCCAGAAGAAACTGACCCACAGTGTGTGTAGACAGCTGAAATGTGAGCGGAGCTGGCCTTGCCATCAAGGTTAGACAGGAAACTTTAATTACCCTGGCTGCTCCGAGGCCCCATGAAGGGGGCTAAGGAGCACAGCCACTTCCAGGCAGGATGGCGAGCTCTTGTTTCAACTCCCCAAAGAGAGGGTGGGAAGGAGAGCACTCGTTGCTGGGAAAGTTGCCTTTTTATGAAGAATCCAAAATGCTGATGTCACTGATGCCCCGCCAAGGCTACATTCCCCATCGCTAAGACACCACTGACCACAGAAAGGTGGAATTCTTCATTCCTCACCTCTCGGCCCGCCCGTATTTGCTTTTTCTTCTCCTTAATCTCCCCAAGGGGGAAGAAGGGAGGATTGAAGGAAAGAGTGTAGCATGCAGAGGTTGGGGTTTTTTCCACCTTTATTTTTGCTTCTGTAGATGGGACCTGTGTTTTATGCATGCCAACCAAGCCCTCTGCCCCTGAGCCACACCCTCAGTCCCCCAGAGGGATGTAGATTGATAGACTGGGAATTTTCCAAAGTGGTCCAGTGAGCTTTCCTTTGTAGAACTGCTCAGTGAATTAGTTTTTATCCAGGGGCAGGTGGGGGCAGAGTGTGCACTCAGCTTGCTCAGAGGCCTGGGTTCCAACTCCACCAGGAGCCATGCATGTGGGACACACTTACATGCAAGATGGGGGAAGACAGACAGAAATAATTAGAAGTGGAGGGCTTTTCTTCTTGGAGAAAGGTGAGACTTCAGGTTCCCTGGTGCGGTTTGAATCAAGTGTCCCCCATAAACTCAAGTGCTCTGAATGCTTCCTCCCCAGCTAAATGGCAGTTTGGGAGGTGGAGCCTTGTTGGAGGAGGTGTGTTGTTAGAGGCGGGCCTAGGAGTGTTAGAGCCTAACTTCCCCCTTGCCAGAGCTCAGCTCATTCTCTTGCTGCATCCTGCCAGCCGTGATGGCAAGAAGTGATGCTGAGCCCCTCTGCTCTACCACCCTTTCCCTGTCGTCATGAAGTGTCCCCTCCAGCCTGTTAGCCAAAATAAACTCTTCCCTTCCATCAACTACTGTGGTTTGGTGCTTTCTCACAGCCCCATGTAGGTAACTAGAACATTCCTCTTCATTGAAGCCCTCGGCCAACAGTGATTCACCTTGGATTTGAAAATTCCTCACCTGCCCTGGAGTTTGCACATTTAACCATGTTGAATTAAGGGAGGGACAAGAAGCTCTAGGGCTTGTCTGAATTCTCAGGAGGTGAACCCAGGCTGTCTTCTGATGCCTTGGTCTCTAGCAGAAAGATATGACTTGGAACTATTTCTGTGCCCCATTTCAGCCCTGGACTTGTTTGCTTGCCACCATGCATGACCGACAGTGGAAGAGAAGCCAGAAGGCGTTCTCTCCCACATCTCCACTCCCCACATCTTTGATTTTTTTTTTTTTTTTTTGGTTTTTCGAGGTAAGGTCTCACTCTAGTCCAGGCTGACCTGGAATTCACTATGTAGTCTCAGGGTGGCCTTGAACTCACGGCAATCCTCCTACCTCTGCCTCCTGAGTGCTGGGATTAAAGGCGTGTGCCACCACGCCCAGCTCCCACATCTTTGATTTTGATCTGGATTTACCATGGTACTGCTTCTCAGGGGGATCTATCTACTGCCCAAGCACAAGACACTCAGGTAGCTTGGCAGACCCCAAGGGATCCTGGGCATAGGTTGGGGGACAATATGAGCCCCCCTAGTCTGAAGCACTCAAGGCAGGTCCTGAACCTCGTGTCTCCTGGTGAGGAGACTAGTAAGGAGGCTCTGGGAGGTTGGGAGATGGCATGTATGACCCTCAAGATTCCTTCTAGGCCACGGTTGGGCCAAAGTGTTTTGGAAAGGGCCAGATAGGAAATCCATCTGGGCCATTGGGATCTGTTGTCACTATGGGACTCTGCCACTAAGATGTGAAAGCAGTCAGGGGGTGACAGTGACACGCAGACAATGGGCATGGCTGTGCTCACATAACACGTGAGCATGGTTTGATCTTTCTTAGGCACTAGCTCGAGAACCTTCTGACTGTGGAGTCTGTGGAGGCCTCATTCATCCCTTGCCTCACTTCTTGGCCTTTTTTTTTTCCTGAGGTAGGGTCTTGCTCCAGCCCAAGCTGACCTGGAATTCTCTATGGCGTCTCAGGGTGGCCTCGAACTTCTGGCAATCCTCCTACCTCTGCCCCCATAGATTAAAGGCATGTTCCAGAATACCCGGCTCTTCTTGCCCTTTCTGCCTGCTAGTGGTTGGGTTTCATTCCAGGCCAGACTTTGGGTATGAAGGGTTTCAAAAGAAGAATCCATGTGGAGGGGGGCACTGTGGCCCTTCAGTTGGGTAGGTAGCATGATGAGGCCAGAGTTCAGGGCCCGAGAGAGCTGCCTCTGGAAGACATCCTGAGCTGGGAATGAATGGCTCTGCCTCCCATTGTCACAGACATGTTGGGACCACAGCAGCTTCCCATGGGTCCTGGGAAGGATTGAACTTGTGTCAACAGGCTTTGCATTCAAAATTCATTTAACTGCTGAGCCATCTCTCCAGCTCCAAAACCGTTTTTCTTATATTTCATTTATTTGCAAGCAGAGAGAGAGAAGAGAGAAAAAAGACAAAGAGAATGAGCATACAGCGAGACCCTACCTCAAAAAACTAAAAAAAATTATTTATCTTTAAACTTTTTGCACCCTATTTTGTTTTTATTATCATATGCTAATTATACATAACATTTGGTTTTATTATGACATTTTATATATCTATGCAATGTATTTTTTTAAAAAGAACACTCATTTTTCTTTTTTTCCTTTTTATTTATTCATTTTCAAGCAGAGAGAGAGAGAGAGAGAGAGAGAGAGAGAGAGAGAGAGAGAGAGAGAGAGAACACAGGGCCACCACCTTGTGGGTCTGGCTTATGTGGGACCATGGGGAACTGAACCCAGGGCCTTAGGCACTGGAGGCAAGTGCCTTAACCGCTGAGCCATCTCTCCAGCCCCATTCTAAAAACTTTTTATTGATAGCTTCCATAATTATAGACAATAAAGCATTATGATTCCCTCACCACCCTCCCCCATATCTCTTCCCGTCTCAGTTAGTCTCTGCTTTGTTCCCGTGTCATCGTCTTTTCCTCCCGTTATGTGTAGGTATTATCAGGCACATCAAGATCATGAATGTCAAGGCCATTTTGTGTCTGGAAGTGTGTGTTGTAAGCAGTCCTACCCTTCCTTTGGCTCTTACAACCTCCCCGCCACCTCTTCCGAAATAGACCCTGAGCCTCGGGATCCGAGATGAACCAGTGCTGAACACTCCACTGTCATTTCTTCTCAGCACTATGGTGTCTTTTGAGTCGTTCCAGTTGGCCTGAAGTCTTTGAAGCCTTGGAAATCTTGTACAGAACCAGTTTGCTGTGACTTAGCTCTTTGCTCCAAAAATAGTTGAGTTCTACTAGTTTGGAGAGATTCCTGTAGCTTAAAGTAAATTTTAAATTATTTTTATTTGCCTCTGTGTGTGTGTGTGTGTGTTTCAAGGTAGGGTCTTGCTCTAGCCCAGGCTGACCTGGAATTCACTATGGAGTCTCAGACTGGCCTTGAACTCAGGATAATCTTCCTACTCTGCCTCCCCAGTGCTGGGATCAAAGGTGTGTGCCACCATGATGCCTGGCTTGTTTGTGTGTGTGTGTTTGTTTTTGAGACAGTCTCATGTAGCCCAGGCTGGCCTCAGGCTCTATATAACTGAGGGTGACCTTGAACTCCTGATCCTCGTGCCTCCATCTCCTGAATACTGGGACTGTAGGAGTGGGCCAGCATGCCCGGCTATGATTTCCCCCTTGATTAGAAAGAAGTCCTTCCTATTCACACTGGACATAACTTGGGAAAGCTTGTCATCTTGCCATCAACCCAAGGTGACAACAACTGAAGTTACTGGAAGGAGGGCAGAATCCGTGACCTTGGAGACAGCAGCAACCTTCCATGTCCAACCCACCTCCTCCCTGCCACTTTGTTGTTGTTGTAGTTTGAGGTAGGGTCTCAGTGTAGCCCAGGCTGACCTAGAATTCACTTTGTAGTCTCAGGCTGGCCTTGAACTCGTGTAGATCCTCCTACCTCTGCCTCCCAAGTGCTGGGATTAAAGTCGTGTGCCTGGCTACTCCCTGCCACTTAAAAAAAAAAATTTTTTTTTTAACTTCAGGCCCAGATTGACTTAGAACTCACTCGATAGCCCAGGCTGGTCTTGATCCTCCTACCTCAGCCTCCTGAGGGCTGGGCTTACAGGAATGAACTACCATGCCTAGCCTTTTTATTTATTTATTTTTGTCTTGTTTTTATAGTGCTGGGGATGAACTCTGCAGAGCCTTGTGCATGGCAGGCAAACATTCTGCCACTGAGCTATACCCAGTTCCTGGCCTCATTTCTTTTCTGATCTTAGCCTGGCACTCCCTGCTTCCGAATGAAAGTCTTTGGTTTGGGAGCTAGGCCTGTGTTGTAGGTGAGAGCAGCGGAATCCACATGGCTGCCCTTTCTTGGTCCTCGCTGGGCAGGTGGGGACCAGGTGGGGACCTAGTGGAGTAGCAGGGGGCTCCCTCTATCCGTGTTAAGGTCTCATTCCAAGCTAGTGACCCTCACCTTTGGTGGGTGTGGTGGCTGCCTAATCTCCCCACCCAAGGCTGTCTATGGGTCATAGACCCACCCTTAGCCTGCTGCCCACTTGGACTAACATTGCAGGAAGTAGCAGAATATTGTTCAGGATTTTCAAGCTGTGCTGTGCCTAAGGCTAGTCCTTCCGCCCCTTCCTTCTGGTGATGAAACAGCGGAGGGATCCTCCTACCCCCCACCAACCCCCCCTCACTACTTACTGAATACCCATTGTGCCTTGGGACAGCTCTTGCCAAAAATATCTTGCTGCTGAAAGCCTCATGGGGCACTGGAAAGTTCAGTCATGGCCCTGGGGAACTTGGCCCTGGATCCTGCCCAGCTTGGCCTTGGCAGTGACTGTCTCTACCCTCCCAAATGGCTTCAAGCCCTCCTACCAGTGGTACCAGATGCTGAGCCACATGGAGCACCTACTGTGTGCAGTACAGGCTCTATTCTTAGCCAGGTGCACGTGAGAACTCAGTTCTTGCTCCAGATTGGATGCTTGGTGCGAAACTGCAGCCAGATGTTACGGAAAGAAACAGAAGCACAGAGAAGCCAGGGAACTGACCCTGTAAGGATGGAGCTGCAACTTGAACCCAGGTGTCTTCTCCTCTGGTCCTGTGTCATAAGCCTCTCCTAATAGCCACCCTTGACCCTGCTCCCTGCACGTTTAGACAGGGCTGTGATGGGCACAGCTTCTGCTGGCTGCCTAAACTCCAAGCTGGACCCCTGCCTCACACTTGACCTCCATCTCCTCACATTATAGCCTAAAGGAGTCTACATGACATCACTTTGCTTCTCTCTTCAGAAGCACTTTGTGGATTGGAGCCTCAACAGCCAGGGTGTTCTGATGGCCAGGAAACAAAATCCAGGCCTCTCTCATTGCTGCCCTCAAGGCCCACCCCTGCTGACCGCTACTTTCTCTCTTACTGGTTTTCCCAACCTGTCCTCCTCCATAGCCTCTGCCAAGCCCTCCAGTTCTCAGCTGATCTGACTTAGACCTGCCAGGTATTGTCTCTTGGGTGGTTCCCCTCCGCCTCCAGAGTTTTCCTTGAGAAAGCTGAAGCAGGTCTTTTTAAAGAAAAAACTTGTAATTTTATTTACTTGTGAGGAGAGAGAGAATGAATAGGCACGCCAGAGCCTCTTGCTGCTGAAAACAAACTGTAGACATATGTGCCACTTTGTGCAGCTGGCTTCACGTGAGTACTGGGAAATTGAACCCAGCCAACCCAGGTTAGCAGGCTTTGCAAGAAAGTGCCTTTAGGGCTGAAGAGATGGCTTAGAGGTTAAGGCATTTGCCTGCAATGCAGAAGGACCTGAGTTTGATTCCCCAGTGCCCATATACAGCCAGATGCACAAGAGGGCACATGTGTCTGGAGTTCATTTGCAGTGGTTGGAGGCCCTATTGTGCCCATTCTCTCTGTCTCTCTGTCTGCCTCTCTCTCTCTCTCTCTCTCTCTCTCTCTCTCTCTCTCTCTCTCTCTCTCTCTCAAATAAATAAAATATTTAACCAAAAAAAAAAAAGAAAGTGCCTTTAACTGCTGAGCCATTTCCCCAGCCCTAAAAAAATATGTTGTATAGTGCAGAGGCTCAGACCCAGGGTCTTGCTTATGCTAAACAAATGCTCTACCATCGAGTTACATCCCCAGCCCAGGGACAAAGTATGCTTGAGTATGGTCAGCCTTTTCCTGTGGCCCCCAGGCCCATCTGAGGGCTACGGTCACAGCAGGTGACTTACCCTCTGCAGAGGTTCTGAGCTTGGCCTGCTGGTGTTGCCCCAAGGCCAGAATCACTGCCAGGAAGTAACAGAAGCCTGCAGAGGGGTCCAGGGCTCCCTTCAGCAGAGCCACTGACCCACACAGACACAGCCTGTAAGTGAGATGTGGAAAAAGGTAAGTGACCACCTTCTCAGGTTGTACCCAACCAAGATCGCGTGACCACTGGGTGTGCAGTCTTGGCCTTAATTAGGTCACTGCTTCTAGCTGGATGTTCTTGTCACTAAAGGCCTTAAGGTAGTGCCAGCATGGGAGGGGAGTGAGGTGGTGATGGAGGCCCGAGACCAAGCACAGAAGGTGGCAGCTGTGGGCTCTTCCTGTTTGAACCTATGGCTCAGTCTCTACCTTGAACTTGAGCTGCACTAGGGCCCTTGGCTGTCTCTGAGGCCATATTCCCTCCCCCCAGGTTGCTGGACTGCCCATCACCCCGAGCCTTCCCTGGCCCTTCCTTCCCAGACTTCCTGGCCTGGGAGTCAGAGGGGCTGGGGCACTTACTGCCTGACCAGCCCTGATGGAGCCTGGATGTGGATGCCCACAGTGTTTGAGGTTATCGTCCCTTGCAACCCACAGAGCTCCTGTTAATCCAGAAGTATCTCCTAGAGCATGTCTGGCCTGGGTTCCAGGCTCTCAGGACTCATAAGAAGGTACAGAGCACAGGGCTAGCCTCCCATCGCTGCTGCAGGATCCCAGGCTCCTTTGGCCAGCCTGCCCTGAAGAACCCTGGAAGCCTGCAATCCCAGCTACTTAGAAGTTGAGGCAGGAGGATCTCAAATTCAAAGCCTCCTTGGCCTAGAGAGAGAGAGAGAGTTCAAGGGCAGCCTGGGCAACCTAGTGAGAGCCTGTCTCACACTAAAAGGTGAAAAGGGCTGGAGAGAGCTCAGTGGTAGAGCGCTTGCCTAGCATGCATGAGGTCTTGGGTTCTAGCCCGTCACTGCAAATGAAAAAGCCTCCGAGCTTCCTTCCGCACAACTCCACTGTCTGGGCTGCTCCAGGCTGGCTTCCCATGGGGAGGAACCCAGAGGCCTCTGTCCTCTCCACCTGCTCTCTTTCCCCCCTTCTTTCTAAAGGAATCACTGAAACGCTAAACTCCAAAATCTTCTCACTTCATTCCCTGCTTCCTGGGCTGGTCCTCCTATTTCAAAAACATCCCAGCATTCACAGGGCTTCCTCTTCAGGAGATAACAGTCAACCATACCAACAGAGTGAATTCCTGCTTTGTGCTGGGCTTGGCTGAGAACATATTTGCCTTTAATCTTTGCAACAACAGGACAAAGGAAGAATTGGCTGTCCAGAGTGTGCTAGTAACTCACCTAGAGACGCACAGCACCAATGTGTCAGAGCTTTCAGTTAGGGAGTCTGACCTCTGGAGAGTACAAAGTCAGCAGCCTATAGGGCACTTGGGAGGCAGAGGTAGGCGGCTCGCTGTGAGTTCAAGGCCAGCCTGAGATTATATAGTGAATTTCAGGTTAGCCTGGGCTAGAGCGAGACCCTACCTTGAAAAACAAAACAACCACAACAACAAAAATTCAGCTTCTGCTGCCTTTTACCTCTTTCCTTAGGCCTAAGCCAATTGACCCCTGTCACGTCTGTCACATTTGTTTTGTGGGGACCACTGGCCTTCAAGGCCAGTATGCCCCAGCTCAGGGGGTTCTTGGCATCTTAGTGCTTACATCACTGGCATTGGCATGCTTTTATGGTGGCCGTGGGGGACTGGTGTGCCTTATTTCCACACTGGGTGGCTGGCACCAGGGGGAGAAGTTCTAGATCCCGTGGAAGTCCTTTCTGTTGTCAGGGCAGCCAGAGGCTAGCATGAGACTGGGAACCCCTTCAGTTCTCTGCCTCCCACCTTTCTACATAGAAGTGTGGGTCGCCATGGCTGGTGGAGGGTTGCTGTCCCTAGCCCCACCCCTCTGCAGCCTGCAAAAATGTTGACCTCTTACCAGAAAAGAATGGGAATTTGCCAGAAGGGAGCCCTGAAGCACTGGCTCTGCAAGGGCAGGTAAAGTTGGAGCTTAAGCCTGTCCCCCTGCCTCCCAGTGACATGCAGTCCTCCCTCCCTGCCTGGGGCTGTCATATGCTCCCCAGCTGAGGCCTCTCCCCAATGCATCCTGCATCAGGCATTCTGAGACAGTCATCCCATGATGCCCCCCTGTTTCAAACCCGCTGGCGCCTGCTCCTTCTGCCCTTTCTGAAGGAAAGTATAGTTCTCCCTGAAGGCCTTGTGTGAGTTAATCCTCCTCCCCTTTCCAGAACATTCTGGTACCCCAGGACCAAATGGCCACAGAAGCCCCTTTCTCTGCACACTTGCCTCTTTCTGTTGACTCATCTGCCCTCGCCATCTCCTGCACCCCTTCCTGCACCCCCTTCCTGCCTTCTACAACTTCACTGTTTCTTTGTGCTGCTTCCCCTCTGGGACAGTCTTTGTGCTTCCATTCGGCCCCAGAGGACAGGAGACAGGTGACGCAGGAGGGAGGGAATGAGGGAGTCTGAGGGACAGGTATTGCTGTGAACTGTCTGAACGGCAGAGGTTTTCTGCTAAAGCTGAGGTGCTTACTGGTTCTTCCACAGTTCCTGCGCCCTCTTCCATTGCGTGCAGTGATAACACACCAGAGAGCTGCAGAGCCAGCCTGAGCAGAGGGGAAAGCGATAGGAGGACCCAGAGAACTGGCCAGAGGGACCCCAGTCCTGTGATCTCAGGGAGTCCCCAGGCACATCTACATAGGCCCAGCTGGGTCCATCAGGTTGCCCCCCTCAGTGATCACTTGCTGTGGGTAACACCCCACAGTGCCATTCCTGTCTTGAGAGTGTCATGGGAAACTGGTGAGATGGGGGCTGGGCTGGGCTGGGCCCTGGTCATTGGCAGTTCTGACAATCCCACAATGCCCTTGTCCCACTGTACCTTGAGGGGCCAGCCCTGCCTGGCCATTTGAAAAGCCATGAGTGGTTCCAGGAAGGCCTTTCTGTGTAAAGAGAAGCAGGGGCCCTGGGGGGTGCTGAGGCACAGGCACCCTCCCCCACACAAATTAAGGCACTTTCTGGGGCACTGCCACCCTCCGGAGAACCCCCCTGTTTAAGGGATCCCTGGGGAGTTTCTGATGGCTGAGCCTCTGGCAGACAAAGGCTAGCTGGCTTCTCTCTTTCTTCATTAATGGCAGGATTATTCTGGTCAGGTGAAAACCAAGAAAACCCAGGGGCTGTGCACAGTGGAAGCCAAAAGAATAAGTGATTCATGGGCTGAGGAGGGGTCAGAAAAACGGGCAGACACTGGACACCAGCTCTTGAGCCCTGGATGCTGTCCCTGTGCTGTAGTTAACCTTCTGGTTGCTGCACAAAGAACCCGACCAAACGCAGTTGAGGGAGGAATGGGTTTATTTTGGCTTGGGGACTCAAGGGGAAGCTCCATGATGGCAGAGAAAACGATGGCATGAGCAGAAGGTGGACATCACCTCCACCACAGCACTGCAAACAGTGGCATGAAGGTGTGTCAAACACTGGCAAGGAGAAGCTGGCTATAACCATCATGAGCCCACCCCCAGCAACACAGCTCCAACAAGGTTCCAATTCCAAAACTGCCATCAGCAGGGGATCAAGCATCCAGCACACATTAGGTTTATGGGGGACACCTGGGTCAAACTATCACACTTTTTAATAATAGCTGGCCTCTTGTGGGTGGGGTCCCTAGGCAGGCTGGGGGCTCTCCCAGGTGACAAGTGTGCACATCTGTGGACCCCATGGTTAGGGACTGCAGCCCACCCCTCTGTGCTGCCCAACCAGCAAAAAATGGAGAAACTTCCCCTGGGGTGGTGGGCTTGCCCTTGTAAAGCTCACCCCAAGAGTCCTTGAGCCCAAAGACCACAGCAAAGAGGTGGGGTCATGTTTTCCCCCAATGCTAAGACAGCAAAGGCTGGACCAAGTTGAGTGTGAGCAAGTCTTTGGAGTAGAAGCCAGAAGCTGTCTGTTTCCTCCTCTTGCCCTGTGTGCCCACAGACAGCAACTACTTTATAAAAGTCCCTCTCACTTGTTGCTGATGAGTGCCAGCCGAGGGTTATCTCCTTGGGCCCCTTGACAGTCTGGCAAGGCACCTGGGGTGCAGGTCAATCTGCTTACAGAGGGAATCAAGTCTCTCCTGGGTGCCTGGGAGAACGGGCCTGAGCCAGGTCTGCGGGGACCATCTTTAGGACCGGTGGGATGGGAGTCCCTCCCCAACAGAGGGTGGGACCTGGACAATGGAAAGATGAGGGACTGAAAAAAACTGGAAACGTGGTCACACTTCCAGATGGAAGCCTCAGGAAGCAGAGTGGCAGGGGGTCTTGGGTATTTCTTCTTTACTGGGCTGAGCTGCCTTAAATGAGAAAGACCTGTGTTCGAATTTAAATCACAGGGGCTGAGAACTCAGTTGGTAAAGGGCATATCTTGCAAGTGTGAGGAACTGAGTTTGATCCCCAGAACCCACATAAATGAGTGGGGTGGCTCGTGTTGGTGAGGAGACACAGATTCCAGTGTAGCTTACCTGGGGAGTTCCAGGCCTCAAAAAAGGAGATGGCACCTGAGGAATGACACTGAGGTTGTCTCCTGCCACCACATGCATGTGCAGTCAGGCGCACGCACCTGCGTGCGCATGCGTACTCCTCCTTCCCCATAATTTAAAGTGCCCTGGTAGAGGGTATGTTCATCATGTAAACGGTCCTGGATTTGACTCTAGAGCCCGCCCCCACCCTGCCAGGTTACAGTGAGAACTGGGAGCTAAAGCAGAGGTGATGATGTGTGCCTGGAATCCTGGTACTGGGGAGCCCGTCTACATAGAGTAGTGAGACCCCATCTGAAAACAACAGCTTGAAGGAGCTAAGCTGCTGGCAGAGGAGGAACCAGGAGCTCAGAAAGCTCTCCAAGCCTGGAAACATTTGATGCAATTTCTCCCTCCCTCCCTCCTTCCCTCCTCCTTTCTCTCTCACTCTCTTTCCTTCCTCCTTTCCTTTCCTTTCTTTCCTCTTTCTTTCTTTTCTTTTCTTTAAGGTAAGGTGTCACTCTTGCCCAGGCTGACCTGGAACTCTGTAGTCCCAGGCTGGCCTCAAACTCGAGATCATTCTACCTCTGCCTCCCAAATGCTGGGATTAAAGTTGTGTGCCACCACATCTAGCCTGCCCCCCCATTCTCTCTTCCTCTCCTTCCCTCCCTCCCTTCCCCCTTTCCCTCTCTGTCTTTCTGTATGTGTTGTATTGTAATAATTTGAAAATAAGAGGGAAGAGATGAAGGCTCAGGCTGTGCTTCCGGGAGAAAGCCAGCGCCAGCCTGTGGGATCTAGAGCTGGGCTCTCTCCTGGATTGAGGTGAGGACCCTTCTTCAAACTACCTTTTCCAGATCCTCTGGGGTCAGTCCCGGAGTGTGGGTCCTTTGAGTCAGCCCTGCTGGGTCTAGTGACCTTCCGCTGATCAATCACTGTGGGTCCCAGTTTCTTCAGCAGCCAAACAGCACTGGGTCATCCAGAGGAATGCTGAAGGACAGACAGGTGACATTTATCAGCTGGTGGCGCTTTCTTCCAAGTGTTTGTCAGATGGACATATTAGCATTCTTTTGGCCAGAAATAATTCCTCTGTGCATTTTGGTAGTCTAGGGTGCTCTGCCAAAGAAGGTGCACTCATCTAGAAACACTGCCTGTCATGGCTGCTGGTCTTCAGATATAAATTACAGAAGGTGTAACAACTACAACAGGTAGAACTTTTCCTGGGAACAGCGAGCATGCCCTGTGCCTCCCCTAACCTCTTGCAAGTCAAGAGGTGCATAGTTTGATTCCAGCCTTCCCTGGTCCTGTGGAAAACTTAAAATCGCTGCTTGAGACTATTAGGTTAAAGCCTGGCATGGTGGCGCCTCTGTCATTCTAGTAGTCAGAAGAATGAGGAAGGAGGATTGCTGGCCAGTTCAAAGCCAGCCTGGGCTGGAATGAGAGAGACAGACCGAAACGAATCCTGGAGTAGCTTTGATCCCCATGGCTTAGCCCTGCCACTTGAGTTCTTCTTGGCTTCCGTGAAGTGGTCCACGAGTTACCCCTGCCCAGTGCTGCTGAATGGAGTGAGGTGTGAGGTAAGGTAGCACAGTGCCTGGCCCTCAATAAACAGCCAAGGCAGGAGGCTGTTACTGATCGTCTGTCACAAGACTGTCCTAAAGATCTGAAGCCTTACACATTGAGCTGTGAAGCTCCCAGTTCAAGTGACTGTCTAGAGCTGTCTCGTGCCCCGCATTGCGTAGCCATCGGTGCTTTGAGGAGCAGAGAAAATGCTTACACATCCTGCCCTGAAGGAAGTGACTGTAGACAAGCTCTTGGAGAGGGTCACTTTGAAGAGCGAGGGATGCGCTTGGATTGGAAAGCCCAGCTCCACAGGGGAGGGACACCACTGATGTGGTCACTTTATAGTCCTGCCAGGGCTTCAATAGATGGCACTAGACCTACGAAGCTTCTAGCAGGAACAAAAGAAAGCAGCTTTTACTGAGCACCTGGGCAGGGAGGGCGTGGTTCATGATGCCTTCTTTCTTGTCTTCTTGGTCTCAGAGATGTCCCTTCAGTGTCTATAACGCTTTCTTTCTATGCCAATGGGTGGCCCCAACAGAACACAACCAGGGCCAGGCATGGTGACACACACCTATAGTCCCAGCACTCAGGAGGCAGAGGTAGAAGGATCGCCATGAGTTTAAGGCCAGCCTGGGCTAGAGCGAGACCCTACCTCGAAAAACCAAAAGAACACAACCAGGGCCTGCTTTTCTCTCACCCTTGGCCCTTTTCCCAGGCTGGGATTTGTGGGTGGGTTTCTGCATCCAAATACATATTCTCCAAAAGAAATGAAACAAATATGTTACTTTTTTT
>PVHP010020991.1:0-30001 GCA_004024765.1 Zapus hudsonius | reverse complement strand
GGCTTATGGGGTTATAAGCCAGCTTCCCCTTGCCAGTGTTTGGCACACCTTCCTGCCGCTGTTTGCAGTGCTGTGGCGGAGGTGATGTCCAGCCCTCTGCTCATGCCATCGTTTTCCCTGCCAGAATGGAGTCTCCCCTTGAGTCCGTAAGCCAAATAAACCCATTCCTCTACAAGCCACTTTTGTTTGGGTTCTTTCTGTGCAGCAACTAGAAAGCTGACTGCAACAACATATAATGCCATGTTTCCAAACTTGAGGCCTGAGGTCTCCATAATTTAGCCCCTCCTCAGGATCTAAGGTTAAGAGAAGGAAAGAAGAGAAAGTAGAGAGCTTGAGGGAGGGCAGCGAGAGGGGTAAAGTCCCTTAAGGATCACTTCTGCAGGGTCCTTTTTCCTCTCCAATTCTTTATCAGCAAAGACAGCAGAACTTTTCAGCAACCATGAGTTTTAGTACTTACTTTTATATTTGCCTTTGATAAATAGCATATCCATCAAAATATTGAAAGATGTTGAGTCTGAGAAGAAGCCTCGTAAATGCTGACAAAGGGAAACAATACAGTCTGGTCAGCAGTTAAAACTGTTAAGGGAATGCCTTAGACCGTATCTCACCTACACAGGTCTTACTGTGTGACATACTTTATCCACTTGGCCTTCTGAATTCTTTAACAATCTGATATGCCAAAGATTTATTTTTTACTTTCATTTTTTTGGTTTTTCGAGATAGGGTCTCGCTCTAGCCCAGGCTGACCTGGAATTCACTATGCAGTCTCAGGGTGGCCTCAAACTCACAGCAATTCTCCTACCTCTGCCTCCTAAGTGCTGGGATTAAAGGTGTGTGCACATCTCCCAGCCCAAGGATTTATTTTTAAGGCTAAACTTCTTGCTGCTGCCGCCTTGGCTGTCATACCTTTGGGAATGGACACACTGAACAACAGGCAAGAGATCTCTTGATTTCAGAAGCAAAGAAGACCCTCTGTAATAAAGGTGGCTCTGCCGTGCTTAGGAGGAAACCATCAGGTCAATGGTGGCCCTGGATCCTAGGTGCCAATTCTTCACACCAAATGACAGCTCTAAGTTTATTTGAGAACTAAAGCAAGAGTTTCTCACAGACCTCTGGTCTTATTTCACAAAGACACTGCAGACTTAATTATTTATTTTTGAAAATAATTTACTAAAACAGTAACTCTCAACAATTTAAACTTGTGTTTATTTTAATTGAAAGAAATCACATCTAATGATTGTGAACAACTGGTTTTAAAAGTGATGGACTAGCTAAGTCAAGTTATATTACATGCATTATTTCACATACTTACAACATAGGTTCTGGGGTTGAGAAGATGGCTCTTGCCACACAGGTACGAGGGACTGAGACTACCTGCATTTGATCCCCTAGCACCCACATAAAAACTGGCTATGCACATCTATAACCTCAGTTCTATGGTGGTGGTGGTGGGGGTTCGACGAGAGAATCACTGAAGCTTACTGACCAGAAAAATGGGATTTCTGGGTTGAGCAAGAGACTTTTCTCAAGGAATCTCACAGGTAAGTGACATTCTCCCCTTGCCTCTGTATGTGTGAGGTATGTGCATCTGCACCACCATAAGATCATCTACTCTAAATACTAGCCTTATCTTATGAGCATGCCTTCCTCTGAATGAGACTATACGTATCTGGGCCAGTATCTTCCCAGCATTCTGAATGCCAAGGTAATGACATGCTACCCCAAGTTATTGAATGATTTTGTCCTTTGTTCCTTTGTTTGAAGCAAGGTCTGACTCTAGCTCAGGCTAACACCTGAAACTCTCTCTGTAGCCCAGACTGGCCTCAAACTCATGACAATTCTCCTACTTCAGCCTCCTGAGTACTGGAATTATGTACTACCATACCAGGCTAAAATGTCTTAACTTCTTTTTTCTTCTCTTCTCTCTCTCCTTCCCTCCTTCTCTCCGTCCTTCCCTCCCTTTCTTTCTTCCTGCTTTGTTTCTTTTTTGAGAACCAAATATGTAAATCTTGTTCTGGATGCTGAGAATAAAGGAATGACAAACAAGGCAATGCACTCTGACCTCCTTTAATTTATGGGACAACTTATATGGAGGAGATAATGAGTAAGTGACTAACACAAGTTAAAATAAACAACAACAACCACCACCAAGGCTGGAGATGGCTCAGCAGTTAAAGCCACTGGCTTGCAAAGCCCAATGGCCCTGGTTTGATTCCCCAGTACCCAAACAAAGCCAGATGCAGAGTGGCGTATGCATCTAGAGTTCCTTTGCAGTGGGAGGAGGACCTGTGTGCCTATTCTCTGTCTCTTTCTCAAATAAATAAAACATTCAAAAACCCCATAATCTAAGGATTCAATAAAGGCTATGGACAACAATACAACAAGGGAAAGAATGGGATAGGGAGTGGTAAAGGAAGGCCCTCTGAGAAGACACCTCGATAGAAGCAAGATTAGGCCTTATGCTAATATTTTTAATTCAAATTATTCAATTTCTTCAGAAAACCTACTTTACGTGAAATTTTCATCCACGAAGCAGTTTTGAGGATGGATCAATCAGTAAACTGTTTGCAATGCAAGAATGATGACTTGAGTTTGGATGCCCACACTTACATAAAAACCCGGGATTGCAGAGCGTGCCTGTAACCTAGTGCTGGAGAGGTGGAGATCAGGAATCCTAGGGGCTTGCTGGAGAGACAGTCTACCTCCAGGTTCAGTATGAGAGCTTGTCTTAAAAACTAAGGTGGACAGTGATTGAGGAAAATATCTGACATCACCTTCTGGCCTACACACACACACACACACACACACACACACACACACACACACACACACGTGTACATCATGTACATGCCCTGCACATGGGCCCTGGCATGCCCATATTCTCTGTCTCTCTTAAATAAACACAGACATATATATTTTTAAAGAAAAAAATGAGACCAAACTAGTGATACTATTCTTAAACTACCTATTCTCTGCTTAATAATACACTATGATCATATTTCTAATACACAGCTGTTCTTAGAGCAGATGCTGGGCATAGTGGTACATACCTATAATCCAAGCAGAAGGCTGAGGCAGGAGGATTGCAAGTTTGAGGCCAGCCTGGACCATCTATCTCAAACTAACAAATGTCAAGCCTAAGGTTAGCAGTTACATCATGCACAAAACACTTTAGATGGAAAGAGCCAAACCACTTAATGCTAGAGGTCTGCAGATATAACTAAAATTTAAATGGTGGCTACTACCAGCCCCAAAATTTAAGAAATGCTTCTGAGTACAAATGGATTTATAATGTCTCTAGGTCCAAGTTCTCTTTTATACAAAAATGAAATAATCCTATCTATCTGATTAGGGCAACTGTGGGAATAATAAAATGCCAAAGATACAGTAAATATTCAGTAAACAATGGCAAAACTATGCTTGTTTTTTTTAAAAAAAATTAGAATACATGAAAGCATTTCAAAAATGGACAACAGTCCCCAATCAGAACTAAAAGGACAAAAGCGAGGAAAGGAGAGAAGTGGCAGCCAGTCTAAAGTCACCGCCCTCTCAGAGCTCCTGAGACAGGACCCATGTTCTAGGTCATTACACACCCAGCCAAGGCAGGCATACACCGTGATTTCAGCCTCAATGCATGTTCAGTACCTCCAGTCTCCCTGGGAACCAACTGCAAGGAAACTAACAAATGTACAGAGTGCATTAACTGAGCTAAGGGGCCTTTCCTGAAAATTTCACCCAGGAACAGTGCATTAAAAGGATGATTTTTCTAATAGCACTCAAATACCAACAACCACATGGGCAGGAGAAGGAATCCAAAACAACCTGGTCTTTGATGAGCTGTATTGCAGATTCCTCCAGATCCAACTCATAACACAGCCTCATGAAAACTGGTCCAAACTTATAGTCCCCCACAGAGATGTTTCTATTTTCTGCATGGTACCTGGTAAGCAAAACAATTTGATGAGCCGAAGGGGGGCACAGCAAAAAGGACACGGATCATGCATGGTGCACACTCATTTGAGAGTTGGAGATCATGGTGCACACTCTTGTGAGAGTTGGGGGTCATGGAGCACTCATCTGAGAGTTGGGGGTTATTGAGCACACTCTTCTGAGAGTTGGGGATACCATAAAGAATGAGGTACTCCTAGTCTGGGAGAAAGGAAAGAATGAATAAAATCCAAGTAATCTTGAGACTTCAGAAGTATATTGAGCATTAAATCAAATAAACAGATCAATAAACAAGCTTTGTTAAAGGTGAACACGCCATGAAATAAGGGAGGTAAAATATACACTATAATCACCCACTAAGTGAAGGAACAAGCAGCTGGGACTGAGGATGCACATGTGTTAAAACAGCAGTGCCTCCTTGGAGTGGGCTCCTTACAGGAGGACAAAGAAGAGCTGAGTGATGTGCAGGGCTCCCACTGGTGGTTTTGTGCTCACAAAGGATGCTAGATAACATAGTGATTTCTGCTTCTCTAAGTTCAGACAAAGGTGTAGATGAGCAGTGTGGTGGTTTGAATGGAAAGTGGCCCCCATAGCCTCATGTGATTAACTCTCATGGTCCCCAGGTGGTGGAACCTTTGGGAGGTGGGGCCTTGCTGGAGGAGATGTGTCACTGGGGATTGAGCTCGAGGTTTATTAGTCCAGTCCTACTGAGTGTTCACTAGCTAGCTTAATTTTGCTGCTACCTCCTTGTTGATGTGATGCCCAGCCTCTGCTCTGCCATGCTTTCCTTGCTATGAACCTTCCTCATGAGACTGACTGTAAGCCTCTCATTTACCCTTTTAGTTGGGTGTTTTATTCCAGAAACAAGAAGGTAATTACTACACCTAATTTAAAAAATAATTAAATGCACTTTGAGAGTCTGTCTTGGAAAAAAGGTTAATTTCCATGACAGTGACATCTTACATGTTGCTTTGGTTCTACAGGTGGCCAGTCCGCCATTTGGACCTGAACAGGTGTAAATCACTAGCATAAACTTATGCTAGTAACTAGTCACTGCTGCTGCAGACACCAAGAAGACAATCTGTTAGTCAGAGAAGCACCTCATGATTACATGTAAGTCAGATTTTCATTACGTACACAACACTAAAATACTAGAGTTGGAAAATCTCTGACTTTAATAAACAGGACTTTCTGCTTTCTGCCCGAATAACTGAAGAAAGCTGGAATGGCATTATGGCTGCTCTGTTGTAAACACTCATACTGCTAAATAGAATGATGATGCACGCTTTTACAGTCAGACAGCTGGATTAGAAGTTACAATACATGCCATGCTTCGTTGTGATCCTTGTAAGTATGTGATCAAGGACTTGTGACTGGTTCCACAACAATGGCTCAATTCTAGCTCTTCTGTTTATAAACCATGTAACCAGGGGCAAATCAATTAATCACTTAGTGCCTCAGTTTTCCCACCGCAATGTGAAAACAAGAGAACTCAAAGAGTTTTTGGAAGGAATAAATGAGATTACAATTTGCTGGGCATATAGCAATTCTTCAATGTTAATTCTTATTAAATGTAAGGCATGCTGAAAAACATCTTCATGACCTATGAAAATAATTCCATAGTCTCATGAGAAACATCTGCTAGATTTCAGAAAATAACAGTTTTCTCATTCTGACAATCACATTCCAAGTGAAATTAATGCCAATAAAAGTGCTAGAAAGTGATGAAAAATTACCTCTTGACAAGAAATAAGAAGATATAAAATCCTTTAATAAACCAAACAACAGCATTAATTTACTACCCATTGGTGGCTCAATAATGATGAACTTATGTGTTAGCTCATGACCCCCTGTCCCAGCTGCAGACAAGCTATCTCTGGAAGACAGTGAATGGCTGTACAGACTGAGGGTGCACCTGTCCAGCTGTCTGTCATATGAATTGGGAAAGTACAGCAACTGGGTGGCATTATGAGCATCAATTAAGCATTATAAGTCAGGGCTGGAGAGATTGCTCAGTGGTTAAAGCACCTAATGACCCAGATTCTATTCCCTAGTACCCACATAAAGCCAGATACATAGTGGTGCATGCATCTAGAGGTCATTTGCAATGGCTGAAGGCCCTGGCATGCCAATTCTCTCTCTCTCTCTCTCTCTCTCTCTCTCTCTCTCTCTCTCTCTCTCTCTCTGCTTGCAAATAAATAAAAATATTTTTAAAAAGACTTATGAGCCATACTTTGGATATATATGATCAAAATAAAAGTGGAAAGAGTGTTCAGAATTTTTATTGTGTTTTGCTATTCTTATAAACATCTGCTGGCTTTGGGAAGTAAAAAAATAGATATGAGGAAAACTAGCCAGAGGGTCTCAAATGATTTAGCATTGTGAAACTGAAGTGTAAAGTTAGGTTTGCTGATATAATGTGGAAGCTTACACTGATAAGCTATGAAAGGTTCATATCCTGTGTTATGATTTGGGTTTGGTCTGTGCGTTAGCAATCTGCTCCTCAATGTAGCAGTACTGAGACAATGTGGGACCTTGAAGAAGTGGAGCCTAATAGGAGACCCTTAGGGCAAGTGAAGATGTGGCTCTCAAAAGGGAAAGTCCTTCAAGTTCTAGAGAGGGGGGTTATTATAAATGCTCAAGGCTCCCACCTAGCTCTCTGGCTTTCTATACTGAGATGTGACTGCTTATTAACACTACTGCCACTCACAACTTACACGTCACAAGGACCCTCGCCAGAACTGAGCTAGTGACATGCCATGTCCTAGAACATTCAAAATTGTGAGGTAACTAAAATATCAGGAGGCTACCTGGTAGTCTGCCTCAGGTATTTTGTTAGCATCATGAAGAGCTGCCTAGTATACTCTTTAACAAAACAGAAACAAAGGTTGAGTATTATGCAGTCACTTACCATGGCATTATTTATGTTGGTGAACTATTAGAAATAATTTACATGTCAAACAACAGGGACACAGGAAATTAAAATACCTTACAGTGGCATGTTGTCATTAAAACATAATTCACTGATATTAGTATGAAAAATGTTATATTAATTTAGAAAACAAAATACCCTATATTTGTACATATAGTAATACAGCATATACAGTAATAATTAGAACTATATGAAGGAAGATCAGTGTGGTGACACATGCCTATACTATCTCGAGAAGGGATGAGCATTATGCAGAAAAGAGAGTAACAGGTCACTGACGTGAGGAAGTGTAGAAGCTCTGAAGCCTAAACTAAGACACTGGCACTGGGGAGAGGGGAGGCATCAGAGAAGAGAGGCAAAGCAGGTTTCAGGAAAGAGGTCCCATCTACTGGTGACTGGGAGAACACACTGGTGTACACTGAGGATCTGGGGAGAGGGAAGTGGAAGTGGGGAATGGATGGGCCAGTGAATTCTTAGTTTGTGACTTCTGTCTTTCTGTCCTCAGCCCATCATGTGCAGCAGGCGTCCACAGCGCATCTACTCAATGAATACAAACGTCTATAGTTGAAGGTAGGCACTTTGAAGTCATCAGAAGAGAGATGGCAGCTGAAATCTCACATGTGGATGGGATTGCTCTGGGGGAAGGTAGAGTAAGAAAGCAAAGGCTGGCAGGATTCCAAGGAAGTGCCTCACCTGTAAATGACATTTTTAGCCAGCTCCACATCTTCCCGGGACTGACACAGATGAAGCAAGATTCTCAACTCTTCCTTCAAGAGGAGTCTGTTCTGGGCCAATTTCTCTTCCAGGTTTCTAAAGTAGTTTTCTGGAAGGAAGCACAGTGTGACAGTCATGATTCAGGTTGACCGGGATTATAAATAGGCTGACCTCGGGGATACGGGGAAGCCTGAACACGGCTCACTACAAAGACACTCGTGGGTCTTGGACTCACAGCTCCCTTTCCTGGCTGCTTCCCCTAGAGCAGCGAGTGCCATAAAGTGCTCCCTAATACACAACATCTATGCCATGGAACACACAGGCCCAGGCCCCACTCACGTCTTTAGAAAGCACAGCTTCTTGCCATAGGAGCATAAGAAAAGATATTTTGATTCCGTGAGTGGCCCCCGGGTACATTCAAGTTTGCATCCAACCTGATAAGTGAATCTATAGGAGGCTCATGAGAAGAAAATGTAACCAGATACCAAACCATCAACTGGGCAGGACACTATGCAGAAAAAAAGTGAAAAAAAAATTCCCACTCTAGGACTGGGGATAAAGGAGCTATGACAACAACAAAATCACACTGGACTCCTGAAAAAAGCTAAGTGAACGTAGGAGTACGTGCACAGGGTGGTCTGAGCGTATCACTATGTGCTGTTTGCATGATGAAATGCCAACAGGATTTTAGAAATAATCAGTTTGATTTTTAAATCTGTTGCCTTTCAGAATCTGTGCACAACTGTCACAGCCTTAGGACACTATGAGAGAGATAACCAATAGTGACTGTAAACCTCTCTTTTTAGTCAAAAATACAAAACAGAAAAGACTGATGTGAACTCTAGATTGAATACACTCAGCTGGAGAGAGGTGTGTTCTCCTGCACTCCTAGGGCTTATCCCTGTACACCACAATTACATGATCAGCAAGGCAGTGAGAGAGGACGGGTCTGGGAGGGAGTGGAGGCAGGAAGGGTTCATCAGGTGCTCTAAAACATCTGGCAGTGAGAGAATGGAGAGCTGGGCCTATAGCTGAAAAAAGTCAAATAGGGACAAACGAGAGCTATTTTTTAAAAATGAGGGAAGTCTTGGATGTGTTTATAATGAAAGGAACCTAGCTAAGGTAGGGGTGTTATTACATTTTTAGCTTTTTACAAAAAAAAAAAAAAAAGTAAACATAATCCAAAGGTAGAAAAAACAATATAATGATTTTTAAAAATATAATGGTTTTTAAGTGCCCATCAGCCTTAACAAATATGTTGCTTTGTTCCCTCCTTACTGCCCAAATACATTGGACTTTTCAAAGTAAAACCCATATTTTATACAACCAAGTTTCTCCTGCTTAAGAAACCTTTGATTCTAGTGACTTTTCCAACAGAGAAAAAAACAATACTAAAATGCCTCATCACACCTAGCATTACTTTATTTCATGGTTTCAGTTATAGAAAGGTGCATCATAAAGCGTCTTTTCCACCGAGGCTTCCGTTATTATTGGAAAGGCAATTATCTGACTTCTTTCTTTCCTGAGCCCACTGGCATTCAGTGAGCAGTATCTCTTCATGGACAGATAATCAGGAAATCCGTATGGTAGATGCAGTGTCACACAGAGCTGGCTGGTAATCTATATGAGTATCTAAGGTAATATAGGCATTTGCACATAAATCTCACATAAAACACGAGTTGCCAGCAGAAGGCCCAACAGAGGAAACTATTGTGATCATAAAGTTTCCAAAATCCCATGGCATCACATTAATGAAGATGAGCTATCTGCAGAAGATAGCCTTTGAGTAAACTATGTATGCAGACAATTGTTCAAAAAAGTATTGTTTTGTCTATTTTTTAACTTGAGAACTTTATTGTATGAGCCTGTTCCCATCGGGTAGGACCTTTATACTCCCTGTCCCCTGCTGCATTCATCTGGATTTTAAATTGTCTGGTGCATATTAATCATGATCCTGTTTCACTGGCACTTCTATCAACCTCCCAACCAGCCAAGATGCTGGTTATTGCAGTCAGCTTTTCATCA
This sequence comes from Zapus hudsonius, assembly GCA_004024765.1. NCBI lineage: Eukaryota > Metazoa > Chordata > Mammalia > Rodentia > Dipodidae > Zapus > Zapus hudsonius. The sequence continues at coordinate 20,382 of PVHP010020991.1, read as the reverse complement.
CTGACACAAAGAACCCGATCAAAAGGCAGCTTGGGAAGAAAGGGTTGATTTTGGCTTACAGACTCAAGGGGAAGCTCCATGATGGCAAAAGGAAAAGGATGGCATGAGCAGAGGCTGGACATCACCTCCTGGCCAAAATCAGGTGGACAATAGCAGCAGGTGAATGTGCCAAACACTGGCAGTGGGAAACTGGCTGTAACACCCATAAGCCCACCCCCATCAACACACCTCCAACAAGGTTACAATTCCAAAATTGCCATCAGTCAGGGATCAAGCAATCAGAACATGTAAGTTTCTGGGGGACACCTGGATCAACCAGCACACTGGTCCTTGAACTATACTTGAATAGGATAGAGATAGAGAGAATGCTAGTTTTGTATTCCCCTGGGTCCCGGAGGGAGAGAAAGCAAGAGGACAGCTGTAGACCTGATAGCAGCAGAGTGAAGGATGAAAAGTGACCGGAGGCAACTGAAAAGAAATGTTCTCAGCCTATGAGAAAGATGGTCCCTGAAAGAATAACAGATGGATGAAAGAACTGACAGAACAGTCTGTTACCTTTGGTGCCAGTAAGACTGCATGCAATAGCCATCTTCATCTGTTGAAATTCTTTCAGTTTCATAATGCTATCTGTAAGTAGGTATCTTTTAGCTAAAAATTAGAGAAAGAAGATTAGTCATTTTGGGGCTGGTGAGATGCATCAGTAGTTAAATGTGCTTGTTTGCAAACCCTAATGGCCTGGGTTCAATTCCCCAGTACCCATGTAAAGCCAGATGCATGCATCTGGAGTTCATAGCAGCAGGATGCCCTGTCATATCTATATTCTCTCTCTCATAAAATTTTTAAAAAATTAGTCATTTTGACTGTCATATACTTAGCAAATACCATAAGTAGCGCCAGTTGCCTCTCATCTTTTCTTCATCTGTCAGAGAATGCAAATCCTCATCAAAAGTTTTGTGTGAAAAAGAGGTAGCAATTAACTGTAAGTGAACATTGTTGGGCAGAAGGAGAAAGAGGCATTTGCAGCATTTAAACAAAAGCCTAATGGCTTTCACTTAAATGCGAAACAAGAGTACCTAGGTTTGGTTCACCTTGGGAGAAGAGGAGGTTCATGGGAAAAGCTACAGGGTGACTCCTAGTTTTGTGACTCGTGAAGGTAGCCTTTAGTCAGAAATCACTTCACCACGGCTTTGGGAAACTGATGATCGTTTCTTTGGGATCCTTGGTGGTGAATGAGGTAAAAACAGATGCGGCTTAGCAGAACACTCCATCACACACTAATGAGGTCTGTCTGCGTGATACAACAAGGTAACAAGCCTGGGACGTGGTTGGGTGCAGGTCCCTAGAGTTTGCTCGGTTCAAATCCTGCCTCTACCAATGACTTTGAACAAATGTCCTAGCCTTACCTGTTTCCTAGTCTATAAAGGAGTTCACCTAGGTAAAATGTGCTAGAATAATGTCTGACACAAGATGGTAAATATTAGTATTTTTAATACGTTCAGGGATAATTTTGAAAATGAGGAAACGAACCCTGCCCCCAAATCCTTGAGACTGAGCACCGCAGCTCCCAAACTGTTTCTTGCAGAACAGAAAAGACTGAGGCCAGGTGCAAACACCTGCCTTGCGTGCGTGCGTGCGTGGGAGGGGGCGCGCACGACCCCGGGGTCACGGCAGCCCGCCCTTCGCGGGCACCGGCGCGCAGGCGCCAGGTCGCATCCACGGGGGTCTGCTCTTCCCTCCCTCTCCTTCCTCCGCGCGAGGCAGGCGGCCGATACCTCCGAGGGCGCGGTGGCAGCTGGTGGAGCCCGGCCCCGCCGCCCGCGGATACCCGCAGAGCCGCGGCGCCGGCACCAGGACTCGTTCCAGTGAACGGAGCGCGGCAGCCATATTGTCCCGGACCGTACCAACAGCGAGATCTGGGGAGCAGAGCCAGCTTCCGGCATACGCCCCGCCCCTTCCTGTCCCGGCATCCCTCTTGGTACGCTCCAAGATGGCGGCCCCGAAGCTGTGTGCGCCTCGCCTTTCCCCGGCAGGTGGGTGACTGCACCGTCCACTTCCGGAACATGCCCCGCCCCTTCCGGTCCCGGCGTCCCTCCTGGTACGCTCCAAGATGGCGGCCCCAATAGTGCGGCGCTGGGTGCTGGCTGCTCCGAAGCTGTGTGCGCCTCGCCTTTCCCCGGCAGGTGGGTGACTGCGCGGTTGGCGGGGCTGCGGCGTTGGGCGCCTGGGCACACTGTCCACTGGTGACAGGAGCGAGGCTGTCAAAGAGGAAAGCGAATGCCCCTGGGGTCGGGATATTTGGAATATATGGAATATTTGGAATATATGGAATATATTTGGAACATACGGAATTTTGGAATGTATGGAATTTTTGGAATATATGGAATATTTATTTGGAATATATGGAAGCGGCAGGTCAGAAATTGCACCTGCCGCTCTGAGTAGGACAAGCCCGAGTAGGGCACGTGGCCTGAGGGGTTCGTGTATTAGAGTGGTGGTTTTTTCTAACCGTGGAAAGAAAATCCCCAGTTGGGATTGTCTGCCTCTCTCTGGGGTTTCTACGGAGGGACATCTGGGAAAACATCTGGGAAAACGCTTTCCCCGTGGTCCTGGGACGCCCTGATTCTCACGTCGCGGAATAACATTCCAGTATTAATCTCTCTTCATCTCATGATCTTGGTCACTACTCTTGGTTGACCTTTATTTTCTTTTTAGGTTCATTGTTACTTGTGGAGCACTTTGGTGTCTGAGTTGAATTGTCTTCAGGGATTTACAAAAACCAAGTTTACCTCGTCATCCTGAGACATCTGCCTGATTATATGATTCATATGCAGTCATCACACTTGACGTTGCCAATGTCTTTTTTTTTCTCCTCTTTTCAACCACCCTTAACTGCCTTAATTTTAAAAAGCACCGTACATTAATTAACGTCTCACACTTCCTCAAGTACAGCCATTAAGCATCAACGTGAAACCTTGGAGTTGGCCACCAGAGTTTTCTGAAGATTTCACTGGTTGAACTACCTGTTAAAAGTGTTCATATCACATATTTAGCAAATTAATTCTCACTCTTATCAAGACCTTGGTAATAGGTAAGGGAGAGGGTACTGGTTGCTTAGACTATCTAGGAGTATTTGATTTAAGGCCAAAGCATGCAAAATACATAAGAATATGAGTAGAGCCAATCTTTTTTTTTTTTTTTTTTTTTTTTTGTTTTTCGAGGTAGGGTCTCGCTCTAGTCCAGGCTGACCTGGAATTCACTATGTAGTCTCAGGGTGGCCTTGAACTCATGGCAATTCTCCTACCTCTGCCTCCCGAGTGCTGGGATTAAAGGCGTGAACCACCATGCCTGGCTTAGAGCCAATCATTTAAAAAATATTTATTTATTTATTTGCAAGGAGAGAGAATGGGTGTTCCACGACCTCTTGCTGCTGCAAACGAGCTCAGACACAGGCTCTTCTTTGTGCATCTGGCTTTATGTGGATACTGAGGAATTGAACCCAGGCCTTTAGGCTTTGCATTAACTGCTGAATCATTTCTCCAGCTCCAAGAGCCAATTATTTTTCATGAAACATTGAAATTCTAGTCCTTGAAATCATTTCAGAATTAAATAGAGGAAACATTTATTTTTGTGGAGGACATTTAAATTTTAGAAAATATAATTGCCACAAATAAAACAATCTGAGTGTTAATAGGCACAAAAATTATCAGCAGTCTTGCATGGAATGAACCTGTGAGTCTGAAATCAGTCTATCCCATGATTCACATGTGGTCTGAGGATAGTCATTGTCTGTCATCATTACTTAGACAGTTATTTAAAAGGTAGAATCTCCCACACTTTGGGCCTACAGAGTCTGCATTTTAATGAGATTTTGTATACATACTCAAGTTGGACAGTGTGACGTAGAGCTTTCACTTTGCTGTTGTCTACTTCATTTCATCTCTCCCTGACTGTGTAGAAATTCTTTATTGTTATATACATACAGTCATGGGAAAAACTTTGGTGGTTTTTAAAGGGCTGTAGGTCTGGGTTATTTAAGCCACTAAGTTTTTCTTAAAATTTTCTGTAGCGGATATAGGAAAATAACATGCCAAAACAAACAAACAAAATGTCATTAAGACAGAATGTTCATCTTTCTGATACTTTATAAATACCAAAGTTTTCTGTTTACCAAGTTTGATTTGTTTGTTTGTTTTGGGGGGTAGGGTCTCCAGTCCAGGCTGACCTTGAATTCGCTATGTAGTCTCAGGGTGGCTTTGAGTGCTGGGATTAAAAGTGTGACACACTCGGCAGCCAAATTTGAATTTTTTTTAATGTATAAATTCATCCCATTATACCCTCAATGGAGAATTAGAAAGGGAAAATGACTACCCATTACTTCATTTTAAAACAATTTCAAGACAAACAAAAGCTGAGCTTACTTTTTAGAATATATTATTCTTAATTTTCTTTTCATTTCATGCAAGTCTCCTTGAAGAGCTACACAAAGGGGGCCTTGAGGGGAGTCTCGTCTTTCTCCATGCTGACGATTTTTCAGTTTTTGGAATTTTCCAAATATTTATTGTTTTATTTGCAAGCGGGAGAGAGAGAAAAAAAACGAGAATGAATGGATACACCAGGGCCTCTTGCCACTGCAAACAAACCTCCAGATGCATGTGTCACTTGTTCATTTGGCTTTATGTGAGAACTGGAGTACTGGGGAATCGAACCCAGGCAGTTCAACTTTGCAAGCAAGCGCCTTTAACTACTGAGCCATCTCCAACCCTGGATTATACAATTTTAACAGCTGTTTCAACTCTTTGTCACTTGGAGAAGAGCTTCCATTGTACACCATGGAAATGAGAACTCTTCCTAACTTTAGAAATTGGAATTTGGTTTGCGTAGGAAAACATGGGAGGGCGTATGTAGGTAATATGTAAATATTATGCCCTTTATGTATGTAAAAGATTTGAGCATCTAAGGACATTTTGTGTGCCTGTGTCCTTGAGAAATCTTGGAACCAATTCCCCATAGACACTGAGATGATCACAGGGATGTCTCTGTGTCTGTTTTCTTTCTTTTTCTTCTTGTACTGCAAGTTGAACACAGGCCTCAAGCATGCTAGGTAAGCACTGTACCACAGAGCTGGACCCCTGGCCCTTTTCCTTTTTATACTTTGTGTTTTCAAAATAGGGCCTCACTAAGTTGCCCGGGCTGGCCTTGAACTTAACCCTCCTGTTTCCACCTCCAGAATAGCAGGGATTTCAGGCCTGTGCCATCAGAACTAGCATAGTTTTTTCCTTTCCAGTGTTGTTTGTTTGTTTGTTTAACAAACAAACTCAGATACTTCACATATCTTTCAGTTCAGTTTTCTTGTATTTTTAAGTTGGAAGAGTATTTGCATGTTTTCTGTACAAAACCCTAATTAGATAACCTGTAAATATAATTTTCCCATTCTATGGATTATTTCATGTTCCTGACAGTGTCCTTTGGATTGGTTTTGTTTATTTTGCAGTGCTGATCAAACCCAAGGCCTTATGCATGCTAGGAAAGCTCTCTACCACCAAGCTGTAGCCCCAGTGAGAATGCCCTTTGAAGTAGAGGTTTTAGTTTTGAAAGACTCCTGCCCCTTTTTTCTCATTCACTTCTGGACTTAATGCTTATGCCAGCGAGGACTCCAGCTGTCACCTGTACACTGCTTCAGATTTGTCATGGTGTGCGTGTGCTTCTGGAAGCCAGAGATCAAGGCCTAGTGTCATTTAACTGTCTATCTCAGTTTTGAGACTGAGTCTGTCACTGGACCTGGAGCTCACTGATTGGCTAGATTCACTGGCCAGTAAGATCCAGACCTCCTCCCATCTCCATCTCCCCAGCACTGGGATTACAGACATAGGCCATTTCCTCAGCCCCCTCAAATCTGTCTTTTGAGGTTCTCTTATTTACTCCTGTGGTGCTGGGTCTTTGCTTTATGTAAATAAGGGTAAGTGTGCAGGTCTGAGTCAGGTGGAAATGGGGCTAACAATGAGAATGTATTCAGTTAGGAGTGTAGCAACAGCTCAGCAGGTAAGGTGTCTTTGGGCCATAATTTAATGATTCCTGTCCCTAAAGATAAAGGAATGAAATTGCCAGCATTTTTACCCATAAAATTATTGTGTAAAGGTTCAAATTTTTTTTCCTGCATCTTCTACTTGTTAGAAGCTAAGTGTTTTGTTGTGAATTGAATTGTGAATTCTGCGGTATTGATTACAATACCATATTAGAATTTTTTAAATATATATGTAGTGATCGAAAGTAATGTTCAATAAAGCACATAAATGACATTGTTGTGAAACATGCCTGTGAAACATGCCTGTTGAGATAATGGCCTTTTTCCTCAGGTAGAAGATGCCTGCTTTCTGCAGCGTATGTGGACAGCCACAAATGGGAAGCCAGAGAAAAGGAGCATCACAGTATTGGTAGGTGCCTGCCCGTCACGTGTTCTGTATGTACGTCACTCCAGCAGTGTACTCCACATGATGTGTGCGTGGAAAGGTACTTTTATGATTCAATTCAGATAGGTGCACTTTGTCCTTTTAAAAATATGTATTTAATTGTAAGGAGCGAGAGAGAGAATGGGCGTACCAGGGCCTCTAGCCACTGCAAATCAACTCCAGATGCATACACCACTTTGTGCATCTGGCTTTATGTGGATACTGGGTAATTGAACTGGGTTGTTAGGCTTTGCAGGCAAGTGCCTTAACTGCATCAGGAAAGAAAGTTGCCCAACAGCTTTCCAGGAGATAAGCTCTTAATTATGCTTCCTTTCCCCCTTGTTCCCTGTGAACTGTTATGCAGACTGCAGCCTTTCTTGTATAAAGTACCAAAGAATAAAGTTAAAGAGGTCACTGACCATGTGAGCTCTTTTTAAAGATGTATCTACTTCAGATTGGGGTTCTGCATGCCTTTGGTTCACATGACATCCTTGTCAGGACACTGCAGAGTGAATAGCTTGTAACTGTTTTATGAGACTGATGTAACATCTGAACCAGTTCCAGTGCTGACCTCATATTTTCCCTCAGACTTCTTTCACCATTTCTTTGTACTTAAGTTGAATAAAAATAAAGTCCTTCTTTGTTAGGTATTCTTCCATTAGTGTGGGGACATAGCTCTTAGTCCTGGCTTCCTAATTGGGAGTTTCAGTGTGATCACTTTTCTCCCCTGATAATGTGACTGCCCAAGCAGAGGTGGTGCGGCGCTGTGGACTGGGATTGTGGTCAGGGATGAGTAATCAATCGTCCCTCCATGGAGAATTTACAGCTTGTTTCTCATAGGAAGAGACCTGACATAGCTTTGCATAGCCACTACTTCATGGTATCCTTATCATCTTGAAATTAAATTTAAAAATAACGCCATCTCTCTATATAACATTTTAAAATCTACATAATTACCGAAGTATAAAAAGAAACTTAGGGAGATAACTTACAAGAAGTAATAGTATATCAAGATGTGAGTAACTGTTTAGACAAAACTGTACTTAAAAACACGGAAGTAACTACATAGCTTCATTCTTAAATGTAGAATTAATGTGACACAAAAGACAGAATATAACTGGGTGCAGATGTACTATGCCTGTGAAGTCAGATACCAAGAATAGCATTTACTATAGTGATAATTTTATTTAAAAATGAACAATTCTTGGAAAAGTTCTAAACAACTCAAAGGTCTTGTCTTCGATTTATATTGACTGCATTGATGGAAAATTCAGCCTTTCAATTATGAAAAGATATTTTGTGTTTCTGTGTAAAATGGAGTTAGTTCCATTCTTGTGAATAGTTTTTATTTTTTATGTGGTCAAAACTATTAGCCAACTCTTGCAGGCTCTGCAAATAAATGTTTTTTTTATAAAAAGAGCCACCCCCCTCAAGGCATCTAAGAAAAGCAGAGTGGGACATTTGGACATTTTGGGGAAGAGCCCTCTTATTCCCTTACTCTCCACAGATTTTTCATGATCGTTTTAAAGCCCGAAGCAGCTCAGAAACACGGCAGCTAGCCATCTTCAATATCACTAACTCCCTCCCACCCCAGAATTGGAAGCAGAAGCGGGGAGACTCTTCTTATAAGAAAACCTGGCTAGACCCCGTGGAAAGTGATGGTGAGGAAGCTGTGCCTGAAGACGACATTGAAGTAGTCTCTTCATGGCTGGGACAAAGCACCTGACCCAAAGCAGGAGGCTTCAGGATGGCAGGGGTTAGCACGTCATGAGCAGAAGCCGGAGCAAGAGGGAGCTGGCTGAAACCCCTGAGTCTGTCCCCAACAACACACCTCCTCCATGAGCTCATTGGGGGCCATCTGATCCAAGCCACCCTGCTTCCTCAGATGGGAGGGGCACCCTGGAGAAGCTCACTACGACAGGACTAGACAAGGGCAGCCGGTCATGATTCTTCACTCCCCGCCTGCCAGGTTAAATCATGACTGACCCAGAGAGATTTGCTTCTGGTTCTTCTACACTCCCTCCTGAGAAATAGTCCACAGTCAGCTATGTGCCAGCACCACCCACGGGGTTTTAGTAGTGCCATGTCTGCCATGCCATAGATGGGGAATATGGAGGATGAGCTTTTGATCTTTTTTTTTTTTTTTGGTGTTTTCAAGGTAGGGTCTCGCTCTAGCCCAGACTGACCTGGATGGAATTCACTATGTAGTCTCAGGGTGGCCTTGAACTCACAGTGATTCTCCTACCTCTGCCTCCCAAGTGCTGGGATTAAAGGCGTGAGTCACTATGCCTGGCTTTTAATTTTTTTTAAAAAATTTATTTAGAAGTGTAGCAGTCAGCTTTCTAGTTGCTGCGCAGAAAGAACCCAAGCAAAAGCGGTTTGTGGAGGAATGGGTTTAGTTGGCTTATGGACTCGAGGGGAGACTCCATCCTGACAGGGAAAACGATGGCATGAGCAGAGGGGTGGACATCACCTCTGCCACAGCACTGCAAACAGCGGGCAGGAAGGTGTGCCAAACACTGGCAAGGGGGAGCTGGCTTATAGGGGTTATAAGCCCGCTCCCAACAGCACAGCTCTAGCGAGGTTATAAAACCCAAACTGCCATCAGCTGAGGATGGATCATTCAGAACACATTAATTTGTTTGTGGGGGACACCTGGATCAAACCATGACAAGAAGTAATTTTAAATTTAGAAAAATATTATGGATTTCCTTCCTACCTTTTATCCATATTCACTTTTATTATTTTGATGCATTTGTTTTTGATGTTTCTAAATTGAGGTTTGTTTCATACATTATAGCCCTTTATCCTGAATTCTTCAGTGTACATTATCTGACAAGATATTTTGTTATAAGCCTTAGCACATCCATCTACTTCAGGAATTAGAACTTTGTTCATATCTTTGATTTGCCAGTTGGCTCCCTTTTATTACATGTTTTCTTCCTCCAATACCAGGTCCACATTACATTTAAATCATGTCTTCCTTACTCTGAAATAATTCTTTGTCCTTTACTTCTTATGACTGTCTTTCTTTAAATAGTCGAATCTCTTTTAAACCCTCTCTTTTAGGATGTCTCTGCTCTCTCCACTCTCTTCTCTCATGCTGGGTCTGTGTTAGGGAGCCAAACCAGGACGCACTGGGCCTGGTGCTGTGCGCGTCACCTGAGCTACTGCTCTTGATCTCCTGGTTGCTCTGCTGTTACGTGAGCTGCTTTTCTCCCCTTTGAGTAGTAGGCTGGCAGTGGAGACACGACTCTAACAGATACCCGAGGCCGACTACCTCCACTGACCTCAGTTCTGGATGTTCTAGGGAATGGCATGTCACTAGCTCAGTTTGGGTGAGGCTCCTCGTGACTGTAGTATTTGTGGGTGGCAGTAGTGTACTCTTAACAGAAACAAAGGCTGAGTATTATGCAATCACTAACTGTACCATTATTTATGTTGGTGAAAAATTAAAAATAATTTAGATGTCAAGCAACAGGGACACAGGAAATTAAAATACCTTACAGTGACATATTTGTCATTAAAACATAATTCACTGATATGATTAGTATGAAAAATGTATGCTAATTTAGAAGACAAAATACTCTATATTTGTGCATACAGTATATACAGTAATTAGAACTATATGAAGGAAGATCGGTGTGGTGACACATGCTCTGATACCAACACTTGGGAAACAGGCAAAAAGTTCTAGGCTAATCTGGCCTACATCGTGAATTTGAGTCACTGGATTACATAGCAAAGCTTTGTTTCAAAAAGCTAACCAAACGGCCAAACAGTACCATTGACCGAGGGCTGTGCTCCGCTCCGGGCCTCTGCTGGTGATGCCAGCCTGGCTTCGGGTGGTTCCATGACTTCTGGGAGAGTTTGGAGCTGAGGCCGCTGTCTGGGGTTGGGACGGGACAGTCAGTCCTGTCATTGGGACAAAATCCAGGAAACTTTGCCTCCACCATCAGAGTAAGATGTTTGCCAGAGGACGAGGTCACCTGGAAGAAGGTGCGGCTTGCTCCCTCCCTGAGCTCCTGCGCCCGCTCCATCAGTGATAGTGGGATGAGGAAGCCCCGGGCGCCCTGCACTCGCCCCGCACTCAGTGTCTGACGTGAAGTAGGGCTTTAGAGCGCGGGCAGCTTGGAATGAAGAGACCTTTCAGGTGTCCTTCCGACCATGGACCGTGAGGAGGCTGCCTGCGCGGGCGCCAGGGGGCGGTGTGGCCCCGCGGGAAGGAGCATGCGCGCTCCGGGGCCATCAGGGAGCATGCGCACGGGCGCGGGCCCGCGCTCGTATGTGGAGCGCTGTGATTAGACGCGGGGCGCGTGCGGTGCTGGGACGGGCTCGCTGATTGGAGGAGGGAGGGGGGACGATATGAGGCATTTGCTCCTGCGGCCCCCATTGGAGGGCTGGCGGCCGGGGCGGGGCCTGGGGGTGCAGGCTCACTGAGCATGCGCGCACGGCCATGCAGGGCGGTTCCGGAGTCCCCCAGAGGCGGTGGGCGTGTCCTTGTTTGTCCGCCTTGGCTTCCAGCCCGGTCAGCTCCCCGTCCCCAGGCGGCAGATCGTACGTCTATATTTCTCATGCCACGGTCACCTCCAAAGTGGTCGTCTTTTATAAATGCGGAGGCCGGCGGGGGACAGCAGGCGTCTCCCGCCATCACCTGGTACCTGGTTTGTTGAGACCGGGTCCCGAGGGTCGTCGTGTCTTTCTGCCCCTCAAGCACCACACCGTGCCCGGCCTGGGGGCTGCTGACTCCTGAGACCACCAGCACCCTGATAAAGTCTTTTCTGCCCCAAGACCATCATGTCTTCAAACGAGGGCACTTTAATACTACCCCATGTTTCATCCTGGTAATGGATTTCCACATTACAAGGCCGAAAGTTTTGTTCAGTGAAGAATTCAAATTTCAAGTCCATTTCCCATGGCTTCTTGTCCACCGCCATCAGCTGCGGTGTGTGTTCCTGAGGAGCCGAGTAACAAGCAAAACTCAACTCTGGCACATCTCTGAACAGAACCTGGGCATCTGCTAACCGTCACTGAAATGCGAAGTGTCACTTGACTGGCAGCCCAGGCTCCAGGAGCCTGTGGCGCCGGCCCTCTGCAGGCCGCAGCTGGCCTGGCTGTCCCCGTCCTCCCGCTCTGTGCACTTTTCTGCTCCATTCTTCACCCTGGTGCTGTAATGCGGGGTGATCGGTCACATAGTGCATTTAGCAGCAAACCTGCCTGACTTGCGATGTGTAAATGATATTCCTTGGATGCAGGCTCTGCAGCTGTTGTCTCTTTTGAGGCCCTGACCAATTCCACTTGACTGAAGGTGCCTTGGTGTTGAAGGCTTCTGTGGAGTCTGGTTACCAAGCTCAGGGGTGATCAACGAAGCTGTTCCAGTTCAGAGTTGAGTGAGACACTGAAAGCCACAAGAAAATGGTCTGGCCATTTTAATTAGGCCAGATTTTTTTTTAAGGTTTAAATTTTGAATAAAGGGAGTTGATTGCTTATGTTAGTTGTCATCGAAGCATAAAAGCCTCTACTAGGAAGTGGCTGGAAAGGGTGAGTGTCACGAGATAGCTGTTGACGTCTATAAGCAAGTATATTTGATAGTATTAATTTGCTTTAGTGGGAAGGCTCCTAAGGATTTTTATCTATTGGATTTTTTAAAAATGTTTTATTTATTACTTCCAAGGAGAAAGAGGAGAGATTGAGAGAGAGAGAGAGAATGAGAATGGGCATGCCAGGCCTTCCAGCTGCTGCAAATGAACACCAGATGTGCGTCTGGCTTTACATGGGTACTGGGGAATTGAACCTGGGTCATTTGGCTTCACAGGCAAGTGCCTTAACCACTGAGCGCTCTCCAGTCCTGTCTGTTGGTTTTATATATTATTTAATCACCTGGCTTCATTTCCCTTAAGATAGTCCTTGGAAAGCTATTTTTTTTTACAGCATTTTAGATTTTAGGAGTTTTACAAAGTTGCTTCCCCACCCCCAGTTGCTTCTATCATTGTGTCCATTCCCAGGGAAAGGAAAAAATGGTTACATGCACTAAGAGGTTTTCAACAAATACTTGTCCATTGATTGATTCTGAATGTTTCCGTTCTTGGTACTAATTTCATCTATGAAGAATAAAAAAGCCTTGAAAAGCCAATCACTGGGCTGAAGAGATGGCTCAGTGGTTCAGGTGCTTGCCTCCAGAGCCTGACAACCCAGGTTCATTTCCCCAGTACCCACGTATAGCTGGATACATGAAGTAGTGCATGCGTCTGGAGTTCATTTACAGGGGCTGGAGGCCCTGGTGTGCCCATTTTTTCTCTCTTCTGTCTCTGCTTGCAAATAAATTAATAAAAATATTTTTAATAAATGCCAATCACTTATCCTTTTGTTCACTTAGTTATTTCTTTAGATATTTACTAAGCACCTTCCATGAAGCTTTTCATAAACCAAGCTTAGACCAGTGAATTCAGTCCTTGCTTCCATGGGTCTGTTTTTAGTGGGAGTCGAGGGCTTGACTGACCTACCTGCCTACCTATCTTCCTTCCTTCCTTTTCTTTTCTTTTCTTTTTCTTTCTTTCTTTCTTTCTTTCTTTCTTTCTTTCTTTCTTTCTTTTTTTTTTTGACATGGGTATGCCAGGCTAGCCTCGAATTGTCTTTCCTCCAGGCGCTGAATTGCAGATGTACACCACCATGCACAGTTGTTTGCTTTTCTGGGAATCAAGCCCAGGGCTTTGTGCATGCCAGGCACACATTCTACCTTCTGAGCTACATACCTAGTGCATAACTTGTTGTCTAAGGGCCTCCCTCAGCCTGCTTGCTCTTTGGGGTTGGATTGTAAGGGTAAGGTCAGGGTGTGGAATGATGGTACTTTAGTAGCGGTGGTGATGATACTTACATTTCAAATCTGGAGCCAGTAGAGTTATTGACAGTTGCTCATAAGGTGTGAAAGAGAATGGAGTCAAGGATCACTCCTACTTCCTCGGCGGTCAGCCGACCAGTGTCTTTCATCTCACTCACTGGGGTAAGAAAGGCAGGCTTCGAGTAAAAGGTTGACTAAGAGGACATGCTGTGCTTAGGGGTCTCTCTGCCGGACCCCCAGATGGAGATCTTATGCGACTGAAATGAAAGCCTAGAACGAAAAGCTGGAGTCAGGGCAGGTAGGTCTGCACGCAGGGAGCCGACAGTGGTGGTAAGCAGTGGGGACACTGAGCCCAGGTAAGGGGAAGCGACAGGCACTCCCAACATCTGAGGACACAGAAGGAATCATGATAAGGAGGGCATGGGGGAAGGAGAGGAGAAGTCATTTTTGAAGGACAGAGTGGTCAGCTGTAGCTAGACAGAGGTAAATCGCATGAGATTGGAGAGTTAACCAGTGGCTTCAACAATCTGAAGTGGTCATCAGTGAAGTGATGAAGCCCAGGTCTGATGAGGATGAGTTAGAGAGTAGAAATAAGACAGAAATAAGCGGACACTTTCGGGAGTCTTGCTGTAAGGGTGCAGAGTTGTTGAAGAAAGTGACCACACAGGAAGGCCTTTTGTTGTTTTAAATGTTATTCATCCTTTGTCACAGTAGAAGGCCGAGAGTTCCGTATTGAGGCTAGTCGCCTAGTAGATAGGATGCCAGGAGGAGGGCATTCCTCTTCGATTGCTTCTAGTTTCTCAGTGCAATTTGACAAAACCGTGAGCTAAGAATGAAGGGAGATATAGCAGAGGATGTCATGCCCAGCAGTGACATGATATGAAGTAAACATTTTGGAAAGTTCATTGCCTGGGAATTCAGATATTTTTAGACTCTAAGTTAAAAGTGGAATCTTAGAAAAACCAAATTGTTCCTGAGGATGTTCTGTTAAAAGGAACCAAATATAAATAGTTGAGGCCAAACATTATAAGGCTGGTCAGAGAGCCTCTCTGATTTGTTCACTTGAGGGGAGATGGCTCAGCAGTTAAGGCTCTTCTTACAAATCCTGACGGCCAGGGTTCAATTCCCCAGTACCCACGAAAAGCCAGATGCGTCTGGAGTGGCTAGAGGCCCTGGCACACCCATATTCTCTCTCTCTCTCTCTCTCTCTCTCTCTCTCTCTCTCTCTCTCTCTCTCATACATAAATACTTAAAAAGAAAAGTTTGCTTAAGAATATATATTTACCTGGGGCATGCACTGAGATATCGTAGTCCCTTGCCTTCCCTTCTAGTTTCTTCTGGGGTCTGTCAAAAGGAATACTGTTTCCTTCCAGAAATACCTTATTGATCTACCTTGAAAAGCTAAATGCATGCTTTTAAATATAATATTTTCTCCAATTCAGCCAACCATTAAAAAATGTTGCTGGTACTCACTTATCCTCTTTAATTTATATAAAACCAATTTCTAAAAGAGCAAGAGTGAGCATCTGTTCTAATGCTGGCTTTGTAATGTCAGCAGCCATCTGGCAGGAGTTGTATCTGTTAGACTTCTTAAAGAATGTGTATATTTAGCAAAGTTCTTTTTCCGTTTTTGTCTTCACAGCTAATCTCGCATCTTTAATGGACAAAACATATGAAAGAAAGTTGCCTGTTAGTTCTTTGACAATATCACGGGTAAGAGCATTTAAGCTTTTTTTTTTTTTCCCCCAAAGGACAAAAAAGCAAGAAAGCTAGGCATGATGGCACACATCTTTAGTCCCAGCAGATGAGGCAGATGTAGGAGGATCGCCATGAGTTCAAGGCCACCTTGAGACTACACAGTGAATTCCAGATCAGCCTGGGCTAGAGGGAAACCCTACCTACAAAAACAAAAACAAAAAAAGCAAGAAAGACTATATAGATAAGGCTGCATAAAGAAAGGATAGTCATCATAAAAGTATTTTTCCACAGTAAGGTAGTTACTCATAGCTGCTAGGATAAAAAGTAATCAATGACTATACCAGATTCTGAAGTGAACAATTACTGTTGTATATCTTATTTCTTCCCACTCCCCATACCCCTCAGGGTACACTATTCTGTTGTATGGTACCATGGTATTTTTTGTTGATATATTCTTCAGAGTAATAGTACTCACTGTGTTTTTAGTAGCTGATAAAAATCTATAAAAGAGTAGATATTAATGTTAAAGTGCTGCCAGGCAGTGGATAGGAGACGCATGACAAGCTGATTAGGAAGAGAGCACTTTCTACGCTAGTCATGGTTTTCCTTAGCATTCACTGTTTCAAGTCACTCTCACAAGAGCAACGTGACATAAGTACCATATAGAGACAGGGGCTGGTGGACTAACTTCCCAGGTTCACAGCTTATCAGCTTATACATAGCAAAGTTGTGATTCAAACCCAGAAACCTTTAACATCTGTGTTCTCTTCCATTGCTTCCATCCAGTGTATCTTGTCTTGATCATCAATTCACAGTGTGATGTTGGCAAGAGTGCCTCTCTCATTTTTCCCAAATCCAGTATGAGGACAATGGTATCTCCTTCAGAGGAGTAATGATCCTTACGTTTCTTACAGAAATGGCTTCTTGCAATGCAAAGTAGTCTGAAGTCCAGAAAGGAAAAGGAAAGAATCTTCCTTTTCAGTCTTAGTCCTCTTTGCCTTTTGATCTTCTCCACTTTTCTAGGGAAACATTCAGTTGTCATAATCTAAATTTGTGGGACTCGTATTTGGCACAAAGCAAAAACACTGAGACCATGGTTCACCGCTCTACAGGCTGTGATACGGGAGTTTAATTTAGACAGTACTTGAGGTTTAAAGAGCTTTTGTGTGCATGTTTTTACAGGAGCTGTCCTCCTCAGGGCAGGTGCCTTTATCCTGTTTATGCAGATGGAGCAGCTGATTCCCAGAGGGCCTGTGCCATCTGTTTATGCCACAGCAAGCTATCAGGAGAGCTGGTTCTCCTGCTCAGTGCCTGGGTTTGCACCACATGTTATCTGCCCTTTAATGCATTTCTAAATCGAATATACAAGCCTAGTTATTTTTAGAACATCTCCCTTTTTATTCCCTTCTCCCTTGTGAGGTTTTAGTTACAGTTCTACCATGCATGATCTCTTTATCTTTTTTGAGTAGAGTCCATCAGAGGGTGATTTCTTTTTCTATTTATTTTGAATATAGATAAGGAATATGCCCAGAGATTTTGTGTTTTGAAGGGAGGCTTTGTTGGCAGGTGAATTACAGGTTGACTGATCCATTAGACAACTTAAAAGAGAGTAAAAGTATCCAAAAACTGAATTCTCTAAATTTAGATTTTTATGTTCTGATCATATGTATTTGGAGCTTAGGATGTAGAAAAGATTAGGGCTTGAAAATAATGAGATGACTAGTTATTAAAAATATCACAAGAAGCTCTCTCCTCTTGTTTGAGCAAAGTTCACCTTTGACTTTCAGCCAGTTCTTTTGACTGGAGTTGTTCTACGCATAGAAAAGAGAAGCCTTGTATATTGTGTTTTCATAGCATGGGAGCTTGGCTGGCTGGAGCCATACTACAGAAGCATGGTTCCAGTGAGTTAGGTATCCTTTTTTAAAAAGATGCCAAATACACAGCATAATTTGTTTGCAACCAGGGGTTCTTTTTCTCTTTTAGTTTGTGGACAACATCGCGTCTCGAGAAAACATAGATCATGCAGAGTACTACCTCTACAAGTAAGTTTTCCATGCTATGTGGCACTGATTACATACCTACTTTTAACACTTTGGCTTGATTTTCTTCTTTTTTGGTGCTGAGAAGTGTGTGTGTGTGTGTGTGTGTGTGTGTGTGTGTGTGTGTGTGTGTGTGTGTGTTATTGGAGACAAAAGCCCAAGTCCTCACACATGCTAGGCAACATTCTATCACTAAGCTCTATCCCAAGCCCAGTCCTAGGGATTTTGAACCCAAAGCCTTTGCATGCGAAGTATGGATTCTATCACTGAGGTACACTTGCAGTCCTCATTCCCCATTTAAGAAAAACATAGTATGTGTTATGTACTGTGTTTGGCTTATTAATGTATAAGTTTATGTTTTAGAGACCTCTCATTTAGTAGTTTCCTAGCTGTTTGCTTGTATTACAAGCTCCCCTTCATAGAGGCAAACATATGCGCCTCCCTAAGAAGGAGCTGGGACTGTCTGGGAGTGTCGGGCTGCTTTGGCAGTTATTGTTGATCATATTGAGCAGTGTTTGGGGTACCATGTGGGCAGGTCTCACTCTTGTCTGGTTGTAGCAAAACGAAGAAAACAGTTGCAATTTCTAAGTAGAAACTGCTTCTTAAAATTCTATCCTAGGAGACATAGCTCCTTACATAGTCTTGGAGACATGTGTCCCAGATTTACAGGTACATGTGTAACAAATGACTTCAATGATTTCACATTTTATTTATCCTCATCCTGTTCAAAGTTCTGGGATGTTAGGCACTGTCCTTGGTCTCCTACCTTGGTATGTGCCTATAACTGAAAGGTTCATAAAATTGCTATTTCCTGTTTCCATATAGATCATTTAGGGGACTCTTGTCTACTCACAATTTGGGCCACTATTTGATATCTTTTGCTTTAATCAGAACTGAAGTTCTAGTTATGATACCATTTTTAATTTTTTGTTTATTTTCAAAAAATCGGGTAGGGTCTTGCTCTAGCCCAGGCAGACGTGGAATTCACTCTGTAGTCTTAGGATGGCCTTCTCCCTCTGTTTCCTGAGTGCTGGGATTAAAGTTGTGCACCACCATGCCTGACTTCATGATTCCGTTTTTAAGTTGTATTCTTTTCTTGTTTTTATTACCAAGAAAATTTGATCTCTTCCTCAGCTTGCTAGCTTGCTTGCATGCGTGTGGGCCTGTGCTTGTGTGTGTGTGTGTGTGTTTGTGTGTGTGTATACCAGGGCCTCTTCCTGCTATAAATGAACACCAGATGCTTGCACCACTTTTTGTATCTGGGCTTACAAGAGTGGTTTATGAATTGAAGCCAGGCTGATAGGCTTGTTGCAAGCTAGTGACTTTAACCCTTGAACTATCTTTCTAGCTGCCCCCTTTTAAGAAAGAAACATTTTTTATTACTTAATTACTATTGTATTATTTTTTTTTAAATATTTTATTTATTCATTTTCAAGGAGAGAGAGAGAGAGAGAGAGAGAGAGAGAGAGAGAGAGAGAGAGAGAGAATGCACCAGTACTATTGTATTATTAAGATACTAAATACTGTTATATTTCTATGAAGACTCTACAAAGGTGAAAGTGGTAGAGGTTGGTTAGGTTCACTAGCTGGTAAAATGCTTTACTCTGGCTTCCCAGCCTCAGGGAATATGCAAAACATATTTATGCACCAGGAATTTCAAATAGTGCAAGCTGTGAGCTCTAGGGGTTTTTCCTCAGTGAGGGGAGAGGGGTTACTCTTGACGACATCAGGAACCTGCTGCTCTGTGGCACTTCCACTGCTTAGGTCCTTAGTGGTTTTGATGCTTCACATCTGTGCATGGAATGACATCAGAGCTCTGGGAGTGACCTTTAAAGCTAGGCCTAGAGTTGACTGAACCATTATGTCGGGTTCAGAGTGAGAAGTCCCAGGCCCTGGCATAAAGTGGTGTGTGTGTTTCAGTTCCTTTGCAGTGGTAAGAGGCCTGGCATGACCATCCCCCCCCCACAACCCTCTTATTCTTTCTCTCTGCTTGTAAATATATATATATACATATATATGTGTATATATATGTATATATATATATATTTAAGTAAAGCAAGTGAACAATAACTAAGACTAAACAGGAAGGGCTTGAGCCAGGAGCTTCCTGCCTTAGGTACAGTTTTGGCTGGGAATGCTGGGGCATGACTCTTCTGGGCTGAGTGGTAAACCTCTCTGATGGTTTTCAAACTGCCTTCTGTGAAGCCTGGAAGGAGTTGGTGGGATACATGAGGCCAGCCATGCTGCCACGGGCCCTTTGCTTCCACCATCTGAGAAGCTGCTTCTAGCTGCTTCATTATTGGGCTATTCAGGGAGAATTCAGAGAGATCTACCAGCTACATAAGAATCAAAATTATATTTTTATTTTCAAGAAAGGTAGCATTTCCTTTCCTTATTAATATAGACAACAGACGGCTTCTATTCACAGCATTTACATCTTTCTCACCAATTAACATTATTTTTTTAACCTCCCATTACATTCGTTGTAGATATCTTTAAAATTATGCTTATCACAGCTTAGAAATTAATAATTAAACCTGCTGCTGGGGCGTGTTGTTTCATGCATTAACGACTCTGCACATATGTTAGCTTATCTTGGGGATTTCTTAACATCATGATAATTATATCTCAATATAGTTGGTTTTGTTGTGAGAAACCATTTTAGAGAAGGGTCCACAGGTCTAACTAAGGACCCTGCTGTGAGGTCTTGTTTAAAAAGAACATGCTTTTGCCTAATATTCTTTCCCCTAGGCCTTTTGAAGTAGTCCAGGTCTTTGTTTGCTTTTCATACAAAGACTTTCTTATTTTAGTTTAGATCTTATGGAGGAAGACAAGCCTATGGCTCATAGATGTTCTGCCTTCCATACGACAGCTTTGGTACAGCCAGTGTCCTCTGTGTCCCAGAGTGGGAAGGTGGTGTGGGGAGGTAGAAAGATCCATCAGGTCCCGAGATGCTGTCTTTCTGGAGACTAGGGCTAGGGTGGGTTGGACTCTAGCATTTCTGCTTTATTTTGGTATCAGCCTCACCCAGTGTGTGGTAAGGTGAGTGCGGGTCCGTGGGTTAGTGGAGAAGTTGCAGCATGCATCAACTCCCTGTTCGCCCACGGAGCTGGGTGAGCAGAGGCTTGGAATAGCTGTGAGCCGACAGGCATAAGTTGCCCAGGAGAACGTGGCAGTGGGCAGTTCTCATTTATCGTATAGATAGCAGTTGTTTATATAGAGAAAAGTCAGAGGTAGAAGTATTGGAAGCAAGTAGATTGGTAGGGGCAAGATCTGTGGACATCTCATGAGTTTGATTGGTAGGGGCCAGTACCCTTTGGATACCTATTTTGCATAGATAAATTGAGGGGCCTACATGACT
>PVHP010020990.1:0-29950 GCA_004024765.1 Zapus hudsonius | reverse complement strand
TGATGTAAAAAATCCCTTGTAAACCCAATTTATAAATGTTTGTCAAAGAACAAAAAAAGTACTGTAGTAAAAATTTAATGCAAATCAAGAGCCACAAAGTGAACTTCAGAAAGATTAATTCTGCTCAAGCTCATTATTTGGAAAAGTGCCAATGAGCAGCAAAGGAAATGTGATCTTAGGTTCATCAAAAAAAAAAAAATCTAGTCTCAATCCTTATAATAGTCCTTTAAGTATGAGCATATCTGTATTTCCCTAGTGTATGTTCATATGCAGTAATGTAGTAATAATACTAAACAGCTAGAACATTTGGGCAGACAGGATCTAAAACATATTTGTGCATGTATACAGAAGGAAAAAAGACTCAATATCTAAGGGACTCTAAATGTTATACTTCAACCTGTCCTTATTTTGGGTGATGTTAGTCACACAGAACACAGTGAGTACTTTGAGAAAAATCACTAAACAAAAACAGTAAGAGCAACTGCAGCTGACACATACTAAGTACTGGACCTATGCTGAACAGTGGAAAGATTTGAATACCATAGATAAGAGCTTGTTTGGACTTCTTCCAGTACCTAGTGGTATGACACGTGGACCCTGGGCCTTCTGAAGGTCCTAGCTTCTCACCCAAAAACAGCAACAATGGTACATACTCCATAAATTCTTATGAGGAGTAAGCAAAATCATGTATGAAAAGTGCTCAATTTTTATCATTGTTACTTGTTTAGGCCAATGCAGGAAGGCAATGATAGAAGTATTGATTGCTGTACCGTTTTACTAAAAAGGGGTTAAGTAAACTAAGTTAAGTAACCAATTCAAAGTCATAAACGGTAGAACAAATTTTAAATTTGAACATAACTTCATTCATATTATCACCATCAAATTATTGACATTGTAAATTTTTGGTAAAAATAAGCTAATTACATATTTAATGAAATGGGAAATTTAGCACCTCCAGAAAAATTCTAAAAGAGAAACCAAAGAGTTCAATTAAAATAATTAAACTAGTATTTGTGGAAGATTTTCGTGTGAAGACTATACATACACCTATGCATGTGTGCTATGTCTTAATCTTTATAGAAATATATTTTACATAAGACATTGAAGCCAAAGAGACTAGTAAACTTACAAGCAACCATGTGGTTTGAGTACATGAAAAATTTAGGTTGAAACTCAAGTTCTAGTTACACAGGCCATATTTCCATCTTACTATACCACTTTCAAATAGAAAACAGGTGTAAAATACACCCAGATGTTTAGCAGCAGGTGTTCAGAATGACACGTCAGTCACTCTAAATAGATTTCAAGATTATTTTGAGAATGATTCAGATGCTCCTAATAAATGCTACTCCAAGTACCTGTTTGAACTACAGCTTATGATCACATTTTTAAAAGTAACTTATTATGTTATATAGAATTCCATTTATTGATTCAGCCTTACATAGTCTATTTTTCCTGTAGTCAAAACTTGTAACTTCTATGAATTGTCTAGTCAGCCAGAAGCTCTAGAATGTTCCATTTTTGAAATCAGTCTTGTTAACAACAAAATCCAGAGTTCTTACCAATCTTTACTGTTATCCTAAAATTTGTGCCAACAACATAATTAAACTTAATATTAAAAATAATGTTTAGTGAACTTGTCATGGACATACTAAAAGGCAAATAATTTAAGAAGAAAAAAATTAAATACAATAAAATATAAAAGTAGTAAATAGAAGAAAAATATTCAAATGATAAATATTAAAAATTATTGGGTAGATAAGAATTAGTGAGTGGTAAATTAATAGTAAATTAATAGTTGGCATAAACTGGGAAAAATCCCATTAAGTTAACATTATATATTCAATTTGGAAGTAACAAGATGAAACTGCCTCAGTCTATAAAATTATTAGATAAAATTAGTGAATATAAAAATGAGTAACTAAACTATACTATAAAACTACAAAGTTCATCCTTCTAAAAACCTATACAAAGAGTAACAGCATGGTAGCACAGGGATGTGAGAGACTAGCTGTTGTTTAGAGCTTCTACAGCTATTTATGAAGTGACACTGGACAGCAGCATGACCTAACCCCCAGGCTTCATCCAATCCTTCATTTAAAACTCTATTTCATGAAATGAGAATAATTTGTCTCAGATAAAGCCTTATAACAACTATACTTTCATATATTTGAGGGGAAAACAGACTGAGAAACTCTGTTCTAATAATGGTGCAAGATACCAGAGATTCTGGCTTTAATTTACCTTAGTTTATTTTTATTTTTACATTAGTTTATTTCAGCTACTGCTCTATAGGCATATTTATGATACTGTTACTCAGAAAATAAAGCAAACAACACTAATTAAGTCACATTTTAAACTGTTTTATTTCCACAGCATATATACTACACTTTGAGCTATTTATGTTCTACCTAAGAATGAAAATGAAAGCTTTGTCTAGTTTGACTTGTTTCTGCTTTTGAATAATGATAGATTGAGAAGGGCAAATAATAAAACTGATTCTACCATAATGCATATGTAAATTTTTAATGAAAGTCTTTTTAAAAAATTAGATCTTAAGTTTCTTGAGTAAAAAAAAGAAGAGAAATTAAGTTAACCTGTGTATTTAAGATATGTTTTTAAACCTTTTTAAGAAAAACTGTTGTCAGGTCCACCTTGAGTTTTATGAACAACTAACTATAAATTAGATTAGCCATCAAAGAGCCCTTTGTTCATATGCAAAAATTTATTATAATTTATACATAAATTCAAAACTGCATTAAGTCTTTTTTCTGATGTTACTTAGTAATTGTTGACTTAAAACCAATATAAGCATGCCTTAGAAATAGCTTCCTAGTCCCTTACAGTTGGTTAGAACTGTGACTTCTCCTGAGAAATAAAGCACGTCTATATGACTTCCCCTCTTCTTATATCTATCTCTACTTGGCCCTCATCACATCAATTGCTTGTAGATTCACATGTGCTGCACACTTTACTACTAGAAATATGTAGTGCCAGTCTATCACCTTTCTGTGTTGATGCTAGTTTCTATACCAGCATTAAAAGAGGACTGAGATGCTACAACAGTCACCAAGGAAGAGACAATAAAGGATAAAAAATAAGGTGATGGCATTGTTTCCACCTTCTTTTCACTTATGAAATTTGAAGATAAACGGAAAGCATATACTGTCAAACATCTCCTTTATTCAAACAGTTAAAGAAAACAAAGGGGGAGAAGCATGACAGACACAGCATACAGTACCACTTTCAGCATTCTTTCTCCTCAGGCTGGACCATGATAGAAGCAAAGCAGAAGAATCAGGTTTGTGCATTTTTCCAGAGACAAAATTCAAATGAGTGGAAGAAATTGGGAAAGCATCCCACCTAGGTGATAAGGAAGACCAAATACCTTTGTGCTTGTCCCGTTTATGCTTTAGCTGAGCTGGATGGGATCTGAGTCTGGCTAGAGCCTGTTCTCGGTGGTTCATAAAAATAGGACCAGCAAATACAAGGGGGCCTGAGGAGAAACATTTCGTATGTGCATAGAAAAGCTCACAAAATGAAAACACTACAATGAACAAAAGTAATTCAGGCTAAAATGCATGAGAAAATTATTTAACTATTTTGGACATTATACTTTCCTCCCAATTCCCCTACTCCAAGCCCCACCACCAACCATCAACTATTTATACAATTTATAAAGTATAAATCCCATCTTTAAGGTATATAAAATTATTGGGCAGTTAGTTACTAATGTCTAATAATCAAAAGGTTCTAGTCAAATAAATTATCTTAAAATATTTTAATAACATATATTAAAGCTTTGAAAACCATATGTTCTTTGAAGATAAGTATGTTTCCTTTTGAAATACCAATATCCAACTAATTTTTAACTAGTAACAAGACCTTCCAGATGTATTCAGGTCTGCATCAAGATAAAAATGTTGCCGGGCGTGGTGGCGCACGCCTTTAATCCCAGCACTCGGGAGGCAGAGGTAAGAGGATCGCCGTGAGTTCAAGGCCACCCTGAGACTACATAGTGAATTCCAGGTCAGCCTGGGCTAGAGCAAGACCCTACCTCGAAAAACCAAAAAAAAAAAAAAAGATAAAAATGTTACTGAGTCTACATGATGTGAAGGAAGTTTAGAGATCTAGATGTTCAAAAACAAAATCAAAATATCCCCCACTAGGTGTACATATGTGCATGTATATGTGTGTGTGAATACGCATAGACAGACAGGAATTATGAGCAAGCTTCACACTGATGGGTGGAAAGAAGTAGCTAACACTTTAGAGAGATTAAGTACTATTCATTAAGTCATTTCTTTCTGAAGCATCACTATGCATTAGCAAATATCCATACAAGTAACAACACCATATGTTAGTTATTGCCATCGATACAGTACCTAAGGAAAACAACCAAGTCACATTAATTTTTATAAAATGTAAAAATCACTATTATATTTGAACATTTATCTTGAAAAGAAAAAGAAATTTGATTTATAGCTCAAGTTTTCAGCTTTTTCCTCATAGAACAGAAAGAAGTATAATTGTCTTGAATTTTAGTGACCAACAAAATCTTCAAATTTTTAAAACGTTCTATATTTGGGCTGTTATTAGTATTTGAAGAGTATTATGAAGGTACATAATCCATATAATCACAAAACATTTCTAATAAGGATTTTTTTTTCATGACTCTCTGCTGATATTCATTTTAATTTTTTTTAAATGGACAAATTGAAACTATGATCCTATAATAAATTTGACAAATAATCATTTAAATAGTGGGTTTTCTCCTGTTTGTTTCTTTGGTTTTGTTTTTCAAAGTAGGGTCTCACTGTAGCCCGGCTGACCTGGAATTCACTACGTAGTCACAGGGTGGCCTCAAACTCACTGCAACCCTCCCACCTCTACCTCTGGAGTGCTAGGATTAAAGGTGTGTACACCATGCCTGGCCAGTGTTCTTTAGTAGACATAAAAGCACAAGTAACATGGCTTAGGGAATGGCTCAGCAGGTAAGATCACTGGCTGCATAAGCATGAACGTTCAATCGCCAGCAACTACCTAAAAAGCTGGCATGGCCACACATTCTTGTAACTCTAGTTCTGAGGGATAGAGTGGAGATAGGAAAACTTATGGGGTTCGCTGGTCAGTGAGACTGACTGAAAAACAGCAGCTCTGGGTTTACTGACAGACTTATCTCAAAGAAACAATGTCAGAGCCTTTTTAATAGAGGAAGATGCTCAATGCTCTCATCTGGCTCTGCACACAGGCACACAAGGTGTGCATGACTGCACATACATGTGCATATGCTTCATAACATACCACACACACACACACACACACACACACACATTTAAGAAAAGACAAGTAGTGCCAATACAATGAAAAGCCAAGAGAGAAGCATGTTAGTTTAATTTTAGTAAAAGTTATAGAAATTTGGCTCTATTTCTAAAAGAAGTTTACATATTTCCAATAACAAAAATGCCTTAGTTCCTCACTATGAATGATTTTGAGTTGATTTACTAAAGTACAAAGTGTATGCTATTCTAAAAAGTAATTTCCAAATACACAAATGAATTACAAATCTTTAAAATAATTAAATCTAAAATTATTTTCTATTTTTTGGTGCTAATTAGGATATTACTTTTCTCCAAGTAAAACCATAATATTATTTTATTGGTTTCTCGCTTAAATTCAATATTTTAGATCTTTTGATGTGTAAATCTAGAATGTCCATGACACTCTTACCTAAAAATATAAGGTTCTAAAATACTACTGTATCCTATGAACAAAAATAAATTTTCTTATACACATGCTCCATTCATTCGCCTTCCAAAACTTTTTCTGTTATCTTGTATGTACCAGATACTAGATGTTACAGATGTAGTAATAAAGGCACAGGATTCGCTGAAAAAACAAAAATCAAACAATAAACTGCACTAAATTGTGGTAAGAAAGTGCATGTATCATTAAGGAGGAAAAGCGATAAGTTCAATTTGGTTGAATCAGAGAGATTTCAAATAATGTGGAGCTTTAACACAAGAGAAGGAAAGCAAAACAGTCTGGTTAAAAGGCATAGGATTTAGAAAACTATAAAGGTAGACTGACATTAAAACTTTGTATGTGGTAAAAAAAAAAAACTCCACATACAAAAACAAAACAAAACAAAAACCTTAGACAGGAAAGAGTCATACAAAGGTTCAGAGACAAGAAAAGGGGAAGGTGAGGGCTTTTTTTTCCATGGCTTCCTGCCACTGCAAACAAATTCGAGACATGTACCACTTTGTGTATCTTGTTTTATGTAGGTAACTGGGGAACTGAACCCAGGCCATTTGGCTTTGTATATAAGCACCTTTAATAGCTGAGCCATCTCCCCCTCCCCCTTCTCTTTCTTAACAAACTGTCTCCATTTCTATTTTTTAGAGGGGAGGAAGAGGAGGTAAAAAGGGAAGAGAACCAAGAGACAAGGCTGAAGACAAAAGAATGAGAACTTGTCCTAAGGACAACCCTTTCTTTTTCTTTTATCTTGTGTGTATGTTTATGTGTGGGAGCGCAGGTGCACATCTGCAATGATGTGTATGTAGGTCAGAGGACAACTTTGAATGCCAGTCTTCATCTACCTTGTTTGAAGCAGGGTCTCCTCTTATTCACCACTGTTTGTCAGCTAGCTGGCCCCTGAGCTTCTGAAGACTCCTGCCTCCACCTTGTATCTTGCTGTAGGTATGCTGAGATTACATAAGTGCTACTGTGACCAGCTTTACGTGGGTTCTGAGTACTGGAATGCACACTTGTGCAGCAAGCACTTTGACCCAGTGAGCTGTCTCTCCATCCCCTTCTGATTTGAAACCCACAGGTGCTACTGTTCAGAACTGCACTGCAGAACAATCATTGTGGATAAAATGAGTAATACCTCAGAAAGAGACATGACTAGAGGAGAAGACCAGTTGAAAAAGGCTTTTTGCTACAATTCTTGAGAGAAGAAACCTGACCTAAGAAAATAGTAGAGGGGTATAAAAGGTGATTTATTGAAAATCTATTAAAGAATTAAGAAGTCTGAATGAGCACAACTTGTCTTATGCAAGTCAGTAGAAAGACAGTAAATTAAACAATTTAATTCCCTGACATCTCTAACTCTTTATGTGTAGAATGTGAGACTAGTCAGGGCCCATCAACAGTCAAAAAAAGAAAGTGTGAAACACACACAGTATTAAATAAGGCAAGCCTTTCAAGAATCTACTGGTGATGCAGTCCAAGGATCTATTTGTTTTTTGACCTAGAACTGCATCACAACCAAGGAACAGTTATACTAAGGAAAACTCTTGAAAATATATTTTAAAAATATTTCACTAAAGAGCTTGGAGTGGTGACGCACACCTTTAATCCCAGCACTTAGAAGGCAGAGGTAGGAGGATCACCATAAGTTCAAGGCCACCCTGAGACTACATAGTGAATTCCAGGTCAGCCTGGGCTAGAGTGAGACCCTACCTCAAAAAACAACAACAAAAAATATTATATATATAATATATACATATATATACATATATACATATATATAAAATCACTCAAAAAGAGAAAATTTCAGCTCCAAGATGCTCATTATAATTTGCATCTTATAGTAAAAATTAAAAATAACCCAAGTAAGAGAAGAATATTTGGCCATTAAATTAAAGCTCATGAAACAATGTATGCAGGAAATTATTTTATGATATTTAAATTAATAGTAACAGGGGCTGAAGAGATGGCTCAATGGTTAAAGGCACTTTTTTTGCAAAGCCTGATGGCCTGGGTTTGACTCCCCAGTACCCACAAATACACCCACAAAGCCAAATACACAGAGTGGTACATATAGCAGCACTAGGCACGGCATGCCCATTCACATCCATTTTCTCTCTCTCCCTCTCTCCTTACAAATAAATAAATAAAAATATTAAATTAACAATAAACAACACTGTCCACCAACCATTTGTAAGAATTAAAAGAACTAATACAAGTGATATTGGAGGAAAAATTAATTCTTGTAATGTTTTTGAGAAAATGTGAAATGTCTCCTGAAACTTACAATACATACTACTCTATTTCTGGGAAGAACTCTCATTGAAATAACAGTGGCATTATGCACAGCTGTAAGTTTGGGAATACTTATTATCACAAACCTCACAAAAATCTAAAAATAATCTACATGGCCACTGACAAAAGAATAAATAATATAAATTTATAAATAAAATTTATAAATAAAATGTGGCATAATTGTTGTAATGGTTATTGTCAATTTGACCTGTTTAGAAATCCACAGTAGTCTTGGGTGGGTCTCTGAGCTTGCCTACAGGAAGGATTGACAAAAGGGGAGGTCCCTCCTCCAGATTGAGCAGGCATCCCGGAAGGGGACTGGATATAAAAGAAGCTAGAGGAGAAGGGAAGTTCTCTTTCTTCCTCAGGCAGGCTGCCGGTGCTTATCTTGACTTGTGCTCACGTCCTGCTCTCCTACCCTTCCTTGACATCAGAACCCAGTTTCCTTGGCCTCACATTGTGGACTGAAGACCAGCGGCTCCTCAGGGAGGCTTCAGGTCTTCAGGTCTGGATTGGGACTGTTGAGGCATCCAGCCTCGTGGACTGAACAGCTACTGATTCCTTCACCAGTGGGTCTGCAGACTGCTATTGCTGGACTACCATAAGCTACACCAATAAAATCCCCATTTACTACAATCCATTCTATTGGTTCTGTTCCTCTAGAGATCCCTAATATAATTGTATTATGAAATATTATATAGCTATTACACAGAACATGGTAGATCCTATTTACGGACTATTAATTGGCCCCTAATAAGCACTGTGGAAAGATGGGGAGACAGAAAAAAAACTAACAAAATATAAAAATGTTTACAGCAATAAACATCTGAGATAAAATTTAGTCAGAGACATAAGGAATGAAAAAAACTTGATTATAAGATGACAATGAAATGAGTGATATCAGTAACTGAATTGAAAGATAGTTTTGTGGAACAGCTATGATCTACATTCTTACATTACATCAATAACAATATATGCAATAAAGCATCAAAAATTATGACATGTTACTGAGAAAAAAGACACCAATGCATACTATAACATGAAATCACATAAAGTAACTAAGGATCTCTTGTGTAAAAGTTTTTAAAAATTATATCAAAATTTATTGCTGTATTTCTGCATGAAGAATTATACTGATCTTTTTAGACTTTCATTTTATAAATGCTCCAAATAACATTTTAATTTTAAAAGACTTATGTGGCATTGAGTATGGGCTAATTTCATATCTGATGTGTCAAATCAAGAAGACAATGGATACAGAGATTTATAGTAGCAACATAAATGCAATCAGTTTGGAATTGTCAACAATAAGCATTTATTTTTTATTCTAATTTGCGGCAATAGTAAACACTTTTTGTATCAAAATGGAATCTGTTTTACCCTAGAGAATCTGTTGGGGATTTTTCTTACTAGGAATTAAAGTCTTATGACCATCAAAATGTTGTATATAAAAAGCAAGATGTAAAGGCTAGATCTACAATGAGTGATAAAGAAAACAAACTCTACTGCCATCATCATAAAACATTTACTTATGGCCAACTACATGCTAGGCATTTCTACACATATTACTAATCCACATTAACTTTCCTAGACAAATAGACACTCTTGTTACCTCATTTAAAGGTAAGGAAAATGAGATTCAGGGAAGTTAAATTCCCAAGATTATATACATCTGGTAAAGGAATCAGGAGAGTATCCAAAGGCAAATGTCAGAAGCCATGATCTTAGGCAAGCTGTGTTTGTAGAGGTAGACTAAACATCTGAGATAATATTGAAAGGAACAGAGCACTATTAAGTATGCTTGTACTGTCATAAAATGGGACTGTCCCCCAGCATACTATACATGGGCTTCCCCATCTACCATTTCACAGTTATGAAACTGAATTAACATAGATGGGACAAAGAAAGGACAAGTAGCCAACATATTGGTAGTTAGTTTTCCTTACACTAAGACAATGAAAATAAATATGGAAAAAAGATCACTGATATAGCTGGTCATCCACTTGTTCTGATGAATGAGAATTAATTCTATGTCAGAACTCAGAGTTAAGTCAAGAGGATTCATGCACCTATTAGCTCCAGGTAATCTAAAACACTGTAAATTATCACAAACCACCACTAAACTATAAATGAGTAGTAGTGTTACCTTAAAAAATAAAGAAAATTGTCATCATAGCAAAAGAACAAAAAGTTAAAGACAAAGCTACACATCTATTAATTTTTTTTCAGCTGTCTCTGCACATGGTTAAGACTGTACTTCTTTTCTTTAGCTACATCTTACCTCTTCCTTCTTCTAATCGGTGTCTTCTGATTACACGCTGCCGTTTTTCTTCTTGTCGCAACTGAAGATGTTCTTCAATATTAACACCAGGTACTGGAACAGCTGGGGAAGTACCAAAATAATAAAAACAACATGATATGTAGTATATGTAAGTAATAGCTACAACTAATGAAATTCAGGAAAGTAAAAATTAGCAAAAATGTAATTTAAGACACAAATTATTTTTATTATAAAAATTCTTAACAAGGAAAAAGAATCTCTCATGACAGTTACCAAAATAGCAACACTGAATATATTAAATATTATCTTATTTTAAAAACAAATCTAATAGAAACTCCTTATATTATCAGAATTATTGTGGTGAGGACAAGATCTTCAGTAATAATAAATTAGCTTACCTAAAAGGAGATCTAATGGTATCATTTCTTTCACTGCATCAAGAATGCCTCTTTGCCTTGCTTCCTGACCATCCAACTCTCTGGCACAAGCCTTGCAACAGCCACAAACTGCACAGCCAGACTCTCCAGAGCCACAACCACAGATCCTATTTAAACAGACAAAAAAGGCTTAACTGGAACTCTTCTCATCTTTTCTTAAAATTAATTTAATTTTAAAAAAATTAATTTAATTTCTCTTCCACATAACTGAGATTATCTTAATTTTAAAGAAAAGGTAGGAATAACTAAAAAGAAGTGTTTATGAACCTCTTAATGGGCATAACTGGCATATTTCAACAGAAAATACAAATGGATTCTGGTATTATCTTTACCACTATTAACAGGAAGGGGCCAGGAGCTTTATGGCGTGTGTGGGTGGCTGGGGGATGGCAGCAATGGTGTCTGTGGGGAATATGAGGGGTACTGGTGGCCATGAGTGAAGGAGGCAGCTTCTCAGGGTCATACATTACATCTCCCCTTCCCCATGCTTGATATGCCATCATCTCCTATTTTCTTTTTTTTTCATCCTGTCCATCTATTTGATCCTCTTCCTCTTCTTTTTCAGTTTCATATAAACTATAATCCACACAGAATGTATTTATCCCAAAATGAAGATAAGAATACTCCCGGAAGTTGGTGAGTGGGTCAGTGAAAAATGAACTTCTCGGTCACATGCTTTATAAACATAAAAGCCACAGTATTAACATTATTCGTTGGATCAGTCTTTAACTTCTAACAGCCTTGTCAAGCTCCTGATTGCCTGGATTTGTACAAGAGCAAAATTTATCTCACAACCATTTAAATGTCATGGGCTAGGAATTCTGAGAAGATTCTAGCTTTAAAAGCAAGCATTTAACAACATGGAGGATAAAATACTACACATTAAATAACAGGATATATAACATGCTGCACTGGTTTACCCATAAGCATTTTTCATTTTTATACTGTGATGGTTAAGTTTATTTGTCAGACTTGATCCATGTAATAATCCATAATAATCTTGGGCGGGTCTCTGAGCTTGCCTGCAGGAAGGATTGACAAATTCCTTTTGGGATTTTGAAGACTTGTGATGGTTAAATTTGTCAATTTGAGCTAATCCATAGTAATCTTGGGTGGGCCTTCCAGAAGGAGGCTAATATAAGGAAGCTTAAGGGGAAGGAGATGCTCTTCCTTCCTCCCCCGGCTGCTGGTGCTGGTTCGTGACTTGCACTGGCATCATGCTCTCCTACCCTTCTTGGACATCGGAACCCAGTTTCCTCAGCCTTACATTGTGGACTGTCAGCTGCCACTCCGCAGGGAACCATCAGGCCTTCTGGGCTGGATTGGGACTGCTGAGACATCCAGCCACGTGGACTGAACAACTACTGGTTCCTTCAGCTGTGGGCCTACAGACTGCTATTGTTGGACTGTCATAAGCTACCCCAATAAATTCCCTTTTATTATACTCCATTCTATCAACTCTGTTTCCTCTAGAGAACCCTAATACATATATATTTTTTATTTTCATGTGTGTATGTGTATGGGTATGCCATGGTCTCTTGGCATTGCAAACCAACACCAGATACGAGTGCCACTTTTTATGGCTGGCATTATAGGGGTGCTGGAGAATTTTATATAATATATAGAAAATTTTATCACAATTTAGTAAATGAATTCATTATTATAGGTCCTTGGTATTCTGGCATATAATTCTATGCTAACTTTATTCCTATATTCATTTTGCTTTATGAACAAAATAATCATTGAAAACCATATGAATATTTGGGGAAAAGCATACAAAGAATAATTCTAGGAGCCAGAGAATTCAGAAATTCAAGCATATGTGTGTATGTATATCAATATATATATATGTGTGTATACATATATGTGTATATATGTGCATACATACATATACATACACTAATATGTAATACATACATACATACACACAAACAAATTTACATACACACTAGTGGTTCAAGCTCAGAGTCTGGAGAAACTGAATTGCAATGGAAATAGCTTGATGGACATTAAGGAGGATATAAATTAGAGTACTAAAAATAGAAAATGGACCTATGTAAAAGTGTATGTATATATATATATAAAATGTATACATATATATATAAAATGGAGTCAAGCATGAAGCTCTTTAAAATAATTATTGTTAGAGTAGAACGATTTTTACATAGAATAATAATGTAATAATATATAGAAAGTTTATTTGAAAAATAAGTCAGGCAGTGCAGTAGTTCAGTCTGTACTGGCAGCGACCTGGAAGGTAAAAGCACGAGATCACTTGAGCCCAGTTTTCAGTAAGCTTGGGCAGCAAGAGACCACATCTCAAAAAGCAGAGAAAAATACAATAAAAACCAGCATCTCAACAGCCTTAAAGAAAAGGCTTATCATGCATAATGTCTCTAATGACAACTAGCCAGGCATAAACCTGGAAACACTCAATCCAGGAGGCAGGGAAAAGAAGCCCCTGACAGTACTAAAGAGCTGCCAAATAGATCTTAGTCATGTGGGTGTGTCTATCCTCACTCCAGGCTTTTTTTTTTTTTGTATTTCCTCCACTAACCCAAATCAGCAACTATCAGAAGCTTCATGGGGAATCTCTTGTGTGTTATACTGACAATAAAAGCTGGACTTGAAATTTTTCAACAATCTAGGAAGAAATCTGTATTGTTATTCTACAGAACTCACACACCAACATTAAAGTGACCTGATATGGAGCCCTGAAAAGAGATGGCTTAATAGGATACATATAGCAAGGGTAAATATTAGAGTATCGAAAAATCTTTAAAATTACAAATTGTTAAGTTCAATAAAAAAGAAAACAGCATATGTATAATTAAGCATCCTACATATTTGATAATTCTATTGGAAAAGACACTGCTCAACAAAATTAACAAATATTTGGCATTAAACAAGCTTAGGAAAAGAGTACAAAAATAAGGCCATTCACCTCAGACTTAAAAAAAATTAAGCCTCATTTTTAAATAATGGCTTTGATGAATCAAGTAAAAGAAAAGCAAACTTAAAGATAATGTTAAATTTGAAATTCATACAGTAGAAAACGGTTGTAAGTACAGGGCCAGGTGTGTGCTCAGTAGTAGAACACTGCCTACTATGTTTGAAACTGGGTTTGGTCCCTAGTCAGAAAAAAAAAAAAAAAAAGAGAGAGAGAGAATCATAAATACATCTCTTATGTATGCTTTTAAGAAAGAACACAATACTCAGGGATAGTAAGAAAACAAACAGGTTTAGCATATTTTCTTCAGTAGGAGTCTTCATCTTACCCTCCAGGAACTCTGTCTGGACGCCCACTGCTGACACAGCTGGCTCCGTAGCCTGTGCAATCTCCACACACAGTGCACACCATACACTGTTCCAGCTTCCACTTATGCATACCCGGAGGGCACATCATAGACTTCTCATCTTTCTCATCAAGTTCTTCTTCCAAGTCTTCATCCATTGCTGTTGCCATGTTTTCAACACCAAACCCTATTTGACAGATCAGTTTATGATTTTGTATGGATTATTTCCATATTGAAACTGGTTATTTCCCAATTACAAAAAATATTTAAAAAATCTTGCTAACCTAAGTGATTACACAAAGCAAAAGGAGGTAGGAAAGGTGACTACCAAATACATCTGTTAGTATAATTCATACTTTTACATCTTGTTTTAAGTCCTTCTTTTCCATCATCACTGCCAGCAGGTTTATTTACCAAACCAAAGGCAGACTAACTGCACTGGAAGCCAAGAAGCTTCCCACTGGACAGCACTCACCACACTGTCATCAACCAGCTTTCTACATGTCTTTGATTTAGTGACATCACAATTTACAAATCCACACTGTTCTTCCAAGGCCTTTTGAAGAACAATATTTCTGAGCCACACAAGAGACAGATTAGTAGTATGAATTCCTATTTTCTCTAACCTTACTTCTTTGACAAAAATCACATGCTGCCTGAATCTAACCTCACTCTAATGTTTTCAAACATCTGTGTCCTTTGACTTGCTCAGGGCCCTTCCTTGCCCATTCTTGCTATCTCTGCTCTAGCTGTCCTTGTTTATAAGATGCTTCTCCCTACCTTAACTGCTAGAGAAATGCCTTTTCAACTTTAAAGGGTCAACTCAGAGGTCGTCTGTCATGAAAGCACTTAACATGTTTTTCAGGGAGTTGGTCATTACCTCCTCAAAGTATATTTGTACCTTGTGGTGGCTTGAATGTAAAGTGTCACCTACGGGCTCATGTGTATTGAATAGTTAGTTGGTCCACAGCTGTTGGCAATATGGGAAAGCAGTCTTTGGAAGGTGAGGCAAAGCCTTGGTGGAAGAAGTGTATCACTGGGAGCAGCCCACTAGATGCACAGAGCTTAGCTCACTACTTTCTTTCTGCTACTGTGACAATATTTGACAGTTCTCTCTTCTGCCAAGGTTTCCCACCATGATGAAGCTGTCCCTGGAAACTCTAAGCTGAAATAAATCTTTCCTCCCATAAGCTGCTTTTGGCCAGGTGTTTCTGTCCCACCAATGACAAGGTATCTACTCCAGAAAAACTGCAATTCTTGGCTGGAGAGATGGCTCAGCGGTTAAGACACTCGCCTCCAGTGCCTAAGGCCCCGGGTTCAATTCCCCAGGACCCACATAAGCCAGACCCACAAGGTGTGGCCCTGGTGTTCGTTCTCTCTCTCTCTCTCTCTCTCTCTCTCTCTCTCTCTCTCTCTCTCTCTCTCTCTCCTTGAAAATGAATATTTTTTAAAAAACTGCAATTCTTTAAGTTGTGTTATACCAAGTATGTTCAAGGGATTCCTTTTTATCAAACAGTAATCACTGTGCAAATAATGGGACTATAAATAGGCTCTAGGTCACTTTTAAATCACCCATGATTCTACCTTAGTATATAAGATATAAGATTATAGTTTGCAGACCTTTGATATAGGCAGTGAAATATAATGATCTTCACCACAGTCAATACATAGGTCTAGTGATATGTACATACTATCTCTTTTCTCCAGCCAATACAAAATTGAAAACAGAGCCAGAGTGAAGTAAAGGACAAAGACATGCTGATAACAGTCTACAGTAAAATTGAGAGCAAGAATGAAGTAGAAACATTATTTTTAAAAAATCAACAACAACAAAAATACCAATCACAGGATAAAACATCACCCATCATCAGCCCGAGTGTGAGGACAAGGCACTCCTTAAGAGGTGCCATTCTTTCCAGACAAACAGTAAAGACTCTATCTGATACGACACATTAAATAAGCTACAGCAGTACATGCTATTCAGTAAAAGGGTAATATTTAGCAGGCAGACTGCTGTCAAATTTAGCTAAAATTGAAGATGGGGTATAAAGACATCTAATAGGAAACAGATTGGAAATACTTCTTTCTTGAACAATGAATTTAGTATACCAAACAAAGCAAAGAAGTACTATTATTTTACGTAGAACTTTAAAAAAACTAGGTAGGCATAACATTGGCTCAAAAACTAAAATTCTAAAGCAGATTTGATTTTTCTAACTGAAAACTATTAACAAATAAAGATATACAGGGTTTTTCCGAATTTATAAGAAATCAAAGTTTCCTTCATTTATGAAAAGTAAAATTCTTCACTTATGGTCTCAAAAAACTAATAAAAAGCCGGGTGTGGTGGTGCACACCTTTAATCCCAGCACTCGGGAAGCAGAGGCAGGAGGATTGCCGTGAGTTCAAGGCCACCCTGAGAGTACATAGTGAATTCCAGGTCAGCCTGGACTAGAGTAAGACCCTACCTCGAAAAACCAAAAAAAAAAAAAAAAAAAAAAAAAAACCCTAATAAAAAGAACATACCCTGGGCATCTATCTTCATGACTCCTCGTTTCAGCACAGAGACATCTGTACAACCATGTTTATAGTGGCTCAATTCATAATAGCTAGGAATTAGAACAAACCTAAATGCCCATCACTGAACAAATGGTTATCAAAACTATGGTCTTTACACCATGGAATTCTACTCAACAGTGAGGAAAATAATATAATGAAATTCAAAGAAAAATGGATGGAGGATGGACTTGGAACAGATCATACTCAGTGAGCTCACACAAGAACAGAGAGACAAATGCCACATATTCTCTATCATCTTTGGCCCTTAATCAGGTTAAGCTTGAACAGAGATTCTGTTTGTATTTTTCAGAAAGTCAACGAGAACTGTGGACAACCGAACTCCACAAAGTGGACCTGAGTTGACAGGGGCACCCAAGCAGGAGACAAACCACCTCAAACTCACAATTTAGAGCCCTAACGCAACCTCTAAAGAAGTGGGATGACGAGCAAAAGAGCTATTCCCACAGCAAGGCAGAAATCCTAGGGAAGGATAATGGAGAGAAGCACCAAAGGTGTCTAAAATTTTCGAAAACACAAATTCAGAGACTCTTAAAAATCTAATAACTATGCTAACTTTAAACTCATCCACCATGACTCAGGGATATTTGTGGAAGAGGGGATGGAAAGAATGTAAGAGCCATGGGTGTGTGTGTGTGTGGGGGGATATCTAATGTATAAAAGGGAATGTCATCCTGGTTTTCTCTAATAACTTATGATACTGAGCATATTGTTTTGTTAATATATATAATTTTATTCCAATAAAAATGTTTTTAAAAAACAGAGCCACAACTTAAAAAAAAAAGAAAAGAACATAAGTTTTAATACAAAGTTGAAATGCCTACCTTTCCCTCCTTGGTTCATAGCGCCAGTGTCCCGTCCACACTGCCCTTTATTATTCACACCGAACGTCCAGACTTCTCCATTTTTCATTAAAACACAAGTGTGAGCTTTGCCCATAGCTACTTGAGTTACAAAATGGCCTTTTAAATCAGTCACCAAACCTATAAGAAAGATAGAAATTTAATTTTTTAAAAAAAACTTAATTTTCTGGGGCAAAATAATTTACCTAAATGGGAAATGAGGGACCAAAACACTGACCAGGTATCATCCAATTATTTCTTTTTAACTTTTAATGTATTTTCAACAAATTTTATGGAATGCTATTTAGACTTGAGACAAATCTAGTTACATTAACCCAAGTTAGTGTCTCCTGCCTATAAACACCAACTCCTAAGAACAGTCTGAGAAAAGCCAGCAGTTCCCACACTTCTGCACAGGCACGAAGGAGCCCAGAGTCTGTGGCAGGCTTGAGCCAGCCTCAGCAAAGCAGGGGAAACACTTGCCACACTACAATGAAATGACAGTACTTTGACTGAAACCTGGGAATTGTTTTCGAAACAGTATTTTTCAATCTACAATATTTTTTTTCACAACCCACTGCAGTGTTTACTTAAAATTCCCTTATTCACATGCTATTTTCATTATACTTGTCATAACCAAGTGCTATATTTACTATTTTTGTATGAAGTTTAAAGGAACAGAAGCATATTTAACCTTAAGAAGTTTTAACGGTAAAAACTAGTGACTTGTTATTTTTCTAGAATATATTAAAAACCTTTATAAAATTAAGGTATTTTATTTAAGATGCAAATAATTGACCTTATGAACACACTGGGAAAACTATATAATTAATTCTGATATGACACTTCCTTAATTTTTCTCTTTTACTGGTTTAGGTCTTTTTGTTAAATATACTTTAAAAATTCCCAATTTTAATATGTAGCAAACAACATGCATATATGTACATAACAAAATCACTGATGATCAATAGTACCAGCTGAGAAATTTAAGCACAGGAAAACAGTTCAGTAACCCTGAAATAGTGCTTGGCTTGGACAGTAAACATAATTTTCCCATTCCTCACAAGGCACTTGAACAATCTGTTGGCAACCTTGAACCCCCACTTGCACCAAGCTGTACGTACTCCAATCAAAACAATGAAACAGGTTCCTCCTCCCCTATTGTCTATTATTTGTGATCAGTTTCTATACAGATATATTCTTAAATTGATGTGGAGAAAGATCTGGAAACTGTAGGGGGCCATCTAGCCTGGGCTGATTTTGGGTGTATGTGCTTGTGTCCCTGCAGTAGACATTTAGGGGGATCTCACCTATTTACAATCTTATGCCAATGTATAACTGAATATACATATGATTAAAATCAGATGCATCATGGAAAGGGATATGTACAATAAAGATAATATGAAACTAAAACCTGCCAATTAAACCAGAGCACCTCCCTAACTATACTTCTAGCAACTGGCCCTCCCTTTGTTAACTTCTGAAAAAGAAGTCCTGGGCAATAAATGGGTCCTTGAGTAGTTTCCACTTGAGTGGCCCAAAGTGCACTTGGCAGTATTTTCAAACCTTTCATACTGCTTGCTTTGCTCTGAATAAAGTTTCTTGCAGCTTTGGTATTTGTGAGCTCCTTTTTTTTTCAATTCTTTGAATGAGGTACCAGGAACCTGGAAACACCCAGACACCACTGGTAACACAACTGGTTATCTTGGGCTCTTACATACTCCATGTCCTGTGAAAAACATTTCATAATAATTTTCTCCTATCGTCTTCACAACAACCATGTGAAGCAGGTAATATCACTAGTCCCCTTGAAGAAGGGGAAAACAAAATAGAAAGTTCTGAAAGTTCACTTTTTTTAAACTTTGGCTTTATCTTTTTAAAAAATTAAACTTTTTATCATAGCTTCCATGAAAGTTAACTTCGATCAACTAAAGTTTTGGTACAATTATCTGTCTATATCCACTAAACAGCATCTCCCTAAAGTCTATCATGATTAACTTTCTCTCAGTTACTCAAAACGGGAGATACACCATATTTGTCTCATCTGCCAAACCCTTACATAAGAGTGTAAAAACAAATACTGAATAAATATAACAATTTCCATCAACACTTTTACAAGCAACAACTATACTGAACATTATTTTAAAACTACACATGTGATACCTCAAAGGTCTGATTCACTATGAAAATTGTAGCCAACTAAGAATCTAAATGTTATCACACTAAGCCAGCTCCTATATCATCTGAGTACAGGTCGATTAATAATTAATTGCTATAAAGTCCTATGTGTGTCATTTTTGCATCCTTAAGGCTATCATTTAAACTTCTAGTCATAAACTTCATTTATTCTGGCTTAAAGTCAAAGATATTGCACAGTTATCTCATGAAAAACCTATCCAACTGGGACGACACATTCACTTATATTCACTTTTATTTAGTGGAAAGAAAATCTAGCAAGCAAATATGAAGAGTTCTCGATATCAGAGTTTACAAATAAAAAAAGAATTCAGCTACATCTATACCTCAGATCCACTTTTTAGATTTTAAGCTTGTCAGCCACCTGGTAATTTGACAATTTTTGAGAACCTACCATGTGCCAGACCCTGCAAAGGCATTTATGGATATAATGCCACAAGAGATAAATTATCCCACCCCAATGACCTAGGAGAAGAAATAAATAATACAACAACTGTAATTCAGCTTTGTTATGAAAATCATTTTCTAAAGGATACTATCACTAAAGCAATGACATGGCACATGATACCTGAGTGCATAGGAAAAGGTTTCCTGAGAAAGTTAGAGCTAAGGTAAAGTTTCACTCACCAAGCTCTATGACTAGATCTGTGGGACACTAAGGTCAGAGCTCCTCATGACAAGAGACAACAAAAAACTTCTCCCCAAATGTTTCATGTTTGGAAGAAAATGTGAGGAATACAGAGAAAGCATGCTACAAATAATAGTTTTCGACACATAGCTTTTTAATGCCAATGGTTCATACTAGAATCTTCTTTGCATAAAAGTAAAATGATTTTAAAGTGCTTTTTAAAACTTACTTGAACTATCAGAATAAATAGCATCTTTTCCAAACATGTATAGTTCTCCATCTTTAGAAATAACAGAACTACTTCCATTATTGCAGGCTGTATATACCACAATCTTTCCTTCCATTTTAATTATCTTTTTAGGTTTATATGGTTTTGACTGCCGTCTGCTCTTAGCTTAAAGAAAAAGCAAATAAAATTAATGTAAGGTATCTATGAACATAGAACAATCCTAATTCATATCTATGATATACTTTATTTAGTCTCACAAAGGCCTGGGCTTACCCACATGTTAATTAAAATGAGTCAATTTGCCAATCTCCTCCAGCCCATCAATATTTAGGCTTTCACCATCAATCCACTTTGTATCACAATACAGCTCCCAACAGGAATTATCCATTTCCAACAAACTCTTGTTAGACTTTTATATTATCTAAACTCCAATTTATTTATTTATTTATTTATTTTTAGTTTTTCGAGGTGGGGTCTCGCTCTAGTCCAGGCTGAACTGGAATTCACTATGTAGTCTCAGGGTGGCCTTGAACTCATGGCGATCCTCCTACCTCTGCCTCCCAAGTGCTGGGATTAAAGGCGTGCGCCACCACGCCCGGCTACACTCCTTTTTTAAGGCTATACTTAACACAAGCTTTTATAAATAGGTACAGGAATATGTATCTCATTCACTCAACATATATTTATTAAATAGCTATACCACCAGGTCAAGGGGAGGAAAAGAGAAACACATATGGAAAAGAACAAATAAATTTAAATGTGGGTGATTCTACTACCATGTCCTTGAAATAAGCTGTTCATTTATTAACAATTCTAGCATGCCTTTCAGAATAAAAACATACTGCTGTATTAGAGCTTAAAATACCATTATATTTTCATATTCTATAATACATGTACATGTGTAGAGTAGCTACTTTACCTGGTGGCTAAAGCAAGAAAAACTGATAAAGTTTCTAAGAGATGCAATATGCTCTATGGCTACTGTATGTACTTTTCCAGGGTTACTTTTACTTTCACATTATATGAAAACTTAATCTCTATAATACGCTAACCCAACGTGTACAAAATATATAAAAAATTATAAAAAAGAGAAAATGACACTTTGAATAAGTCTGAATAGAAAAATAGAAAATATGAGATAAAAGTATCTAGTTTTTCATTAGTGTAATTTTAGCGTAACTAACGCTAATAAACAAGGTTACATAAATTTAACCTTCATTATAAAATATATATTCCTTCAAGGAGTTTTGTACTTTCTAAAGTAATCTACTAGAATGAATAATTTTAAAGTAAGAGTAATTGACAACAATAAGCACATGTTATCAAATGAATAGCCATGCATTCACAAATTGGAGTCATGAACATGAACTCAAAAACAAACTCAGCAACCACACTTCTTTAATCACCATCTTTTCCTGAATATGCCTCAGTATGAACTATATTCACATAATGAGATTAGTGTTATTACAACTGATCAGGCTTACACTAATCTTTAGTAAGTGCACAACTAATCAGCCAACTTACTTGACTCTCCATCTTCACCTTTACTAGCAGATCCTGTAAAGAATATGCTTCCATCTTCTGCAACTAAAAGGGCGTGAGATCCATCATGCCCAACTGAGAAGTGAACTATCTTTGGAGACTTTGTAATTGGTAACTCAACCCATTTTCCTGCTGAAGGACCACCTTGTTTGATTCCAAGACTCTGGTATTTGCCAGTGTAATAGATCTTATATATTAAAAAAGAGAAAGGAATTACAGTATCAGGTTTCACAGACAAGAACATGATAAGAAAGCTTCCATATTTTATTAAAAAATAATAATAACCAAAACCAAGGCTATTTTTTAATATTCAAAGTTCATGAGTAGAGTAAGACAGAAATTGAAAGACACAACTTGAGCTTTTTTATGATATATATGTTGAGTACTTTTTTTTTTTTTTTTTTGGTTTTTCGAGGTAGGGTCTCACTCTAGTCCAGGCTGATCTGGAATTCACTATGTAGTCTCAGGGTGGACTTGAACTCACGGCGGGCGATCCTCCCACCCCTGCCTCCCGGGTGATGGGATTAAAGGCGTGCACCACCACACCCGGCTTGAATACATATTTTGAATATAGTTTTATATTTATGCTTTCATAAACATACTCCAAATTCACAGCAGTAGTAAATTCATAAATTTCTTAATTCACTTTCTCCTGTTGTAATAAGCAATATTTAAGTATATCTGCTTAAGAATTTCTACTTTTAGAATACCTTTCATTATCTTTCTTTGTCTTCACATTTACTGGATAAAAAAGAAATTTCTAAAGCCGGGCGTGGTGGTGCACGCCTTTAATCCCAGCACTCGGGAGGCAGAGGTAGGAGGATCACCATGAATTCAAGGCCACCCTGAGACTACATAGTGAATTCCAGTT
This sequence comes from Zapus hudsonius, assembly GCA_004024765.1. Lineage (NCBI taxonomy): Eukaryota > Metazoa > Chordata > Mammalia > Rodentia > Dipodidae > Zapus > Zapus hudsonius. Next base: position 7,002 of record PVHP010020990.1, on the reverse strand, counting down.
CAGCCTGGGCTAGAGTGAGACCCTACCTCAAAAAACAAAAACAAACAAACAAACAAAAATTTCTATGTATTTTCATTAACCTATACAATCTGTATAAGCTTCTACTTCCACTAAATTGTACTCTTATTAACTTTTCACACTGACAAAAACTTGTCATACCTTATGTGGTAGTTTGAATGGATGTTCCCCCAATAGATTTAAGAGTTTATTAAAGTTTTTCTCTAGCTGCCTGGTTGGAGGAGTTGTCCCCTTGGCCTGGTCAGATCCTAGAGTTCAGGCCTAAGATGAATCTCTAATTCCAGCTATAGGTATGCAAAGAGCAGTCTGAGCTCAAGGCTGGAGTTCCTTCATGAGTTTGAGTATACTTGCTTGCTTTTGGAGTTGCTGGTGACCTGTAAAAGGAGGCCAGCCTCTTCCACAATTATGAAAATTCCCCTACATTTGTAACTCCAATAAAATCCTTTGCTCCCATGAACTGTGCCTTGGTTTGAGGTTTATCCCAGCAGCGTATGGCTGACTAGGATATCTCACTTATCAGAATAAATATAATTTAAAAATTCACACTACTGTAACACTTTACAAAGTATATGAAGTTTTAGAGTCTTAACTATTACTGTTCCATAATATTATTTTTGACATAAAATTTTACCATGTTAAAAAGGGATTATATTTAAACATGTAAACTATAAAAAGTCAAAGATTATATTTCCTTCAAGTTTGGAAAGTTAATTTTCAGCAGAGTGCAGTTTACCTTTCCATTTGCTGTTTTCATTAATGCAAATTCTCGTCCTGCACCAAGGACTGCTGACTCCTCATCATATCCTGTACCTGCAATATGATACACTCATGAACACCTCTGCACATCTTATGTGAATGATTATAAGTACGACATGCACACTCTTAAGTAACTTGCTAATTCAATTAACAGCATCCATTCAAAAGACATGAGCTGCACATGCTGGTGCATGCTAACAGTCCCATCAGGCTATGCTGAGCTACCTTGTAAGACTGTGTCTCACAACACAAAACTGAAAATGCTTAAATGAAAAAAAATTAATAGTTGGTACATTCTCCAAGGAAAGATTATCATAATCTTAACATGTTCCAACTACCAAATATTTTAAATATACGCCAAAAATATTAAAACTTCAATGTAAACAGTATTCCTTAAACTAAGGTGAAAATGAAAAAGAATTATTGTGTATAAATTAGGAACTAAGCATCATAGAGCTTAAGAACTTTATTTTGTTTGATCCTCAAAACTATACTGACCAGTGTTCAGATAAGCAAATCTAAAGCTTAGTTAAATTTATTTACAAATATTTGGATCAAAGAATTTCAGACTGTCCCATGTTTTCTAGTATGAAAGAAAACTTCACAAATTGAATACATTTGAATACATACATAAGACACATACATGTACAGATTCATACATATATTAACATTATAGATTACAATAATTTTATATCTAGCACATTTTGATTTCAACTAGTCGCACAAACTATTAATTAATCTATGGGCTTTTTTTTTTTTTTTTTTTTTGGTTTTTCGAGGTAGGGTCTCGCTCTAGTCCAGGCTGACCTGGAATTCACTCTGTAGTTTCAGGGTGGCCTCGAACTCATGGCAATCCTCCTACCTCTGCCTCCCATTAAAGGCGTGCGCCACCACGCCAGGCTTTCTATGGGCTTTTAAAATATAATTTTTAGCTCAATTCACTAGATTTTCCTATGAAAGAAATAGAAAAATACTACATAATTAAAAGATGGAAGATAACTGCAAAGATTCTTCAAGTTAAAGAACTCTACTAGTAAACTTTGAGTGGCCTGGCAAAGAAAAGTGGAGATTCATGTGGGAACTTGTAATCCCTATTATTGATACATCACTGCAAGAATATAGACACTAAGCCCAAGTTACACTTTGTAGTGTCTGCATTTTTCTATCTAGACAAAAATTATTGATCTGCTTGTTAGATCAATTGTTATTCTATGTATATGTTGACTATCTGATGAAATAAAACTTAAAGGTTTTAATAAGAGAATGTTATATGTTACTGCACCATTAATCAGAACTTTGCGAATTTATTGAAAAATAATCTAGTAAGGTCCAGCAGTGTCTATCTACAATTTATATTTATATAAATTATATAAATTTATTTATATAATTATAATTATAAAATTATAATTTATTTATTATAATTATAAAAATTATATAAATTTTTATAAATTATAAAAAATTTTAAATTTTTATAAATTATAAAAATTGATAAATATAAAAAATTATAATTTATTTATTTATTATAATTATAATTATAAAATTATGTTTATAATTAAATGTAACCTTATTTTCTTTTGTTCTATTCAAAATACTAATTTTTAAAATATTAGAATTACTTTCTTAAAATGATATTCCACTGATTTTCTGTTATACTAGAGCTAAAACAGACACTAAAGCATACCATAAAATACAATTCAGCTTAAAAATGTGACAGTTTTTAAAAGAATAAAGAATCTGAAAAGTAAAATGTGGGGAAAAGGTTTTATTTAGATTCCTTACTTATAATATGCAAATCCTTTTCCAGATCAAACAGTGAGATCCCGCAGGCATGTAAGCACTTTCTGGCCAGTTTAAGTTGCAGTTCTTGCTGTAGGACAGGTTCAGTGCTTGTGGCAAATATTCTGACAACAAAGCCATCCTAAAATAAAAGTCAATCCATAAATAAAGCAGCCGTCATTTTATACTGTGTGCATCATTCGTTTCCCATTTAATAAAAATCACATAACTTAAGAGAAAGAATTTCATTTACGACTAATGAGGATTCAAAATACTTACATCTCTTGAAGCAGCTATCTGGTTAATATACTCTCCATCAGTGAATAAAATATTTTGACCTTCAGTGTGACAATCTGTGAAAAATGAAGAAGTACTTATATTCCAATATAATAAAGCAACTCAAACTGATTGCACTCCTCTGCTGAAGTCAGAATGAGATTTTTCCACACAGTAAGAGTAGACTTAAACTCAAAATGAGACTGTTCTTTTTAATAGTTACAAATTAGTAAAAGTTAAATAATTCAGCTAATAGTATTGATCACACTTGGTACTTACATAACCAAGGACCTGAGAGTCCACCTAATTTGAAAATGAATTAGTACTGGATATAGTCTGAAGTTGAACATGCACCATGGTGAACTACAATGTTGGTTATAATCATTTCAATACAATCGCATGCACTGTATGTAACACTACCATCAGACATACATAACAGTCATTAGTGTCACAGAGAAATACAGATAGACCTAACACTTCTGTATTTGAAGTTTATGGTGTCCAACTACAGATATCCCTTGCTTTATGAAACAGATGACACTCAAAACAAGTATGCACTGCCCACTTAGAAAGTCATTGTCTATTCCTGGCATATTTAGTATCACAATGTTTTAGCCTCTCTAAACATTTGTACTCCAAGAACTGACAAATCTATGCTCATTTATTTTTTTCTCTAAATGGCTAAATATTTTGGCTGTCATATCACATTCTGTCACTACTTTACATATCTCTGTAGAGCAGTGCACTTTGTCCTTTGTTCAGCTTAACATACGAGCTCAGTTGTAACAAGGGATACCAGTATTACAGAAGGACACGAAGACATATGTTAGTGATTGCTACTGAGTAACACAAAACTATAAGCAAAACCAATTATCTAGTATAAATTGATCCTTTAGGAAAAAATATTCAGCAAGCAAGCATCAGAGCACACACAGTTCCTAAAATATTGTAAAGAACTAGGATGAATCTCTCCATTAATCACAATGCAAAAACATTCTTTACTTCTAGTTGCACCTGAATCAACAAAGCATTCTGTTTTTTTGAAATATAGTAATAAAGCCCACCCAAGTAAGCTAGATTATCTATATCTTTGCCCAGGAGCTTCATACTAGCATACTTCCTTATTATAAATATGCAAAACACAGGCAGACCCTTACCAAATAGAGAATTCAGTGATCACAAACTGGAAATAGAAACTGGGAGACAAGGCCCACTGGTAGCCCAAGAGACTTGGTAATCAAAGAGAGGAGAAATCGAAAGAAAGAGTTCCTAGTCCACTGTACAGAATACAAAGAGGCGCAAGAGAGATGCTTCTCAAGCTCTAAGCAGTAAGACTTTAAACTAAAAAGCAAAGAAGAAAAACTCATTATAATTTCAGATCAACGCAGAAGTGAGGACTGAAGCAACGCAAGAAAAGGAGCACACAACCTCATGACTCGAGGCAGCCTGCCACCAGACACGGACGGCAACGACATAAGGACACACAAAGAATAAAACGACAATTATTAGGGGAAGAGTGTATCTTATGTTCGCCTGCACTAGGCTAACATAACTTCAGAATACTCAACTGTAAGACAAGTTGGAACATGACTCTAAACGAATTACCAACAATCATTTCAAACATAGTATTCACTATAAATCTATAAATCTGACAACTTATTCCTACTCTTCTTGGGAAAGCCAAAGAGCAGAATTGTCCCTCCAGGGGGACAGCAAAAGGGTTTCTTGGAGAAAATGTAGTCCAGGTCAAAGAAATGAGCAAGTTACAACAGGCTTCTTCAGGCTTGAGGGCGGAATCTTCCTGCCATGTGATGTCAAGATTTTCTCTTGATCCTTTCTTTATCCGTCGTGTAATATTAGAACAGTATCTTCAGGAATGCATCAAGCAATATCTGCAAGCTCGGAAGAGACACAATATGGGACTATCCTCCCAATGTTTGATTCGCTCTACATCATGAATACAGCACATATGTATCAGACACAGAAAGCCACAGATACATTGTTAAACCTTGAATTTCAGGGATTAGAGAGATGGCTCAGCAGTTAAGGAACTTGCCTGCAGAGCCTAATGACCTGAGTTTGATTCCCCAGTACCCCTCTTAAGCCAGATGCACAAAGTGGAACATTGGAGCCCATCTGCAGTAGCTGGAGGCCCTGGTGTGCCCATTCTCTCTGTCTGTCTGTCTTTTATCTCTCTTTCTGCTTGCAAATTAAAATGTTGGGAAAAAAACTTACATTTCATAAGTTAAATGATGCAGAGGGAATTAAACCAAATTAGGACATTTATAAATCATTTCCATGGATATTTTCAAATTGTACTCTGAGATTCTACAAATGTCAGAAATGTGTTTGGGAGAATGAGATTTATCAATTTAGAATTTTTCTTCCATGACATTATCCTAAATGACTGGCACAAAAAGCGATAGGAATGCTCAGCACAGAGTATTTATATAGCAAAGAAAATGGAAGTCTCCCATTTCAATGTATTAATGAAACACAGTTTATAATATTAAAGTGAAAAAGGCAGCATATGGCATATGATCAGGTTTTTATAACTAGGCACATATAATAAATAGGACAATATTAACCCTGTATATAAGTGTGCACACAAGGAGTGGAAAGGGAGGACAAGACAGGGAAATTAAGGATAGGAATACAATCAAAGCACACAATACACATATATAAAAATGTCATCATGAAACCCATTATCTTGTAAAATAAATATATGCTAATAAAATTCAATTAAAATCTTTTAAAATTGTTAAGATAAAAGAAATAGCTCAAGACTTATAAAAAAAAAAAAAGAAAAAAAGTTCCACACTTGTGAAAAGAGCAATCACAAAATGATCCTGCAAAACCATCTGCTTCCCAGAGCTGCCATCTTGACATTGACATGAAACACTTCATTTGCTTTATGATGATGTCATGAACTACCTCCGAAAAATGCAGAGCTAGCAAGTTGAAATAACTGTCTGATGAAGTTATAAGAATATTTTAAAAATTAACAAGCAATCAGAGAGTAATTTTATTCCTCAAGGTGTTCTTTCAAAGTAGGTCTTGCTTTTTATTTAGGTGATCAAGTGCTTATTGTGAAATCACTGGTAGCAACAGATTTTAAAATAAGCAACTTCAGTAACAATCAATGGTATAAGCAAACTTAAAGGCTTCATGGAAATGCTTTTACAAAACTTCCTCAGAGCTGAGATGACAGTGATATGAGTGGTGCATTTGCATGCACATAACAAAATGATCTGTGCCAAAAGTCTTTATAGGAGAGCATTGTTAAAAAGTAAAAATAATGGAATTTTAAAAATTCTTGACCATGCTAAGCGCCATCATTGGATGTTGTTTAAAAGAGAGGAAAGCCCAAGTACACTATTCAAGCAATAGGTAACCAGAAATTTCTCTTTACTGGGCAATGTGAGAGTTAAATCTGTAGTTTAGAAAGAGAACAAAAGAACATTATCCCAGTAACTGAGCAGCTGAAACAGTAATGGTGGACAAGGGGAGAACACTGGGCTAAACAGATGGGAACAAATATTAAACCACAGTGTCCTCATGTACAGTTTATAAGGCTATAAAATGCTCTGCATGTCAAGATGTCTTTAAACTTATTTGTAAGTAAGCACTAATATTGCTAGTCCTTCATTTTATGTCAGCAACCTACCATGCACATTTTTTTTAAAGCCACATGAAAAAAATAATACTAGTTGAAACATACCTGGTAACATTACAGTACCATCTTGTTCCAGTGTTTCAGGGCTTATTCTTATGGCTGTCATACTGTGGTTATTCACATCTCGATATAATAAATAACCCTGATAATAAAAATTTTACTGTGTTAAAATATTTTTCATTCCGACTTCACAGAAAAAGTAGCCACACATGGCTCCATATTACAATTTTTAAATGTAGAATAAATCAATATTGTTGTCTAAAAGATATTAGAGATTAAAACAAAAACATGCATATACTTCACAACTTTCTCTCAATTGGTAAAAATATCTAATCACTAAAGCTAAGTGTGATTTAAAATTTAAAAACAAGGTATGTTCACATAATTTTTCTACATTAAAACATTTCAAATATTATTCCACTCTATATAAACATATTGATATCTAGGTGAGAAGTTTTTACCTTTGAATTCAGCCTTTTGTCCCCTTCGTTGAGTTGGAG
>PVHP010020989.1:0-29949 GCA_004024765.1 Zapus hudsonius | reverse complement strand
TTCACTAATGATATGGAACTGAGAATTTTAAGCTTTAAAATTGTGAAAACTCAAAACAAGTTTAAAACATACTGGCACTGAGACTGATTGCTAAAGGTACTATTGTTAAAGAGATATGTAACTCATTATGGACAATAAAAAAGAAAAATATATATTACCAATAATTGAAGATGGCTCAACTACTTTACATTGAAAAAAAATGGAGAGATGCCTGAGCTGTTTCCACCCAGGAAGAACTAAATGACAGATTTTGCAAACTCTCTTGGAAGGAGATAGATGAAAGAAAGGAACCTGCTCTTCAAAGTCACAATGTATTTTGCCTCTGTCTGGTTTTGCTTTTGGAAGCTTGAAAAATACATGTGTGGAGTGGGTCATGAAGTGTACATCATTCCAGGAGCTGCTGCTGAGATGTTATATATGGAACAGTGTGTGAAGTCCCTGATTGGTCAGTGAAGCCATTGGAAGGTGGACCATGGTTTGCAATCAAGACCCGAAGACGTTTTGGACATACAAGGACTGTGCAAGGGCCACCATGGAGCACTTTTAGTTAGGGATGGAAGTTTTCCTCAGCTACTCAGTCAAGTTGGAGGGGCAGAATTGAAAAATCTGGAGAGTGTCAGTCACTTGTGAGATATTGGACTTGAACTATATTTGTTTGGTGCTTGCTTAATGGTCATTGTATTTTCATTGGTCCAGTCTCTCCTTGTTATGTCTTATAAGAGTTGGAAATGTTTACTCTATGCCACTATATGTTAAAAGCTTGTTTTGATTTTACAGCACCCACAGTTAAGGGACCTTGCCTTGTGCTTATGGGCGGCAGGGCGGGGGAGATTATGTGTTTCCAGTTAGTTATATTATGTTAGGTAGAATTTTGATTTTGTTGCTGTCTTCATTTGAAAATTAAGTATGATGTAAGGAGATATGATTTGATGTCATGTTCACAAGGGGTGGATTTGTGATGATTAAGTTTTGTTGTCAACTTGACCTATTTAGTAATCCACAGTAACATTGGCTGGGTCTCTGAGGTTGCTTACAGGAAGGATTAACTAAAGGAGGTGGTCCCTCCTCCAGAGTGAGCCCTTCCTCCAGAGTGGTGGGCCCTCTCCACAGAGGGCATGATGGAAGGAAGTTGGAGGATTTTGGAGCAAGGATAAATTGTTTTAAAGAATTAGAAAACAATAGGAAAAATAACAAATTGAACTATAGTTTCTGTGAAAATATCAGCTAAATAGACAAAATTTATCTAGATTGCACAAAAATAAGAGTGGAATAAATAAAATCTGAGATGAAATAAAAATTTAGACATTACTATCAATGTTGAATCAATAAAAAGTTTTGTTAAGGAATGGCATGAGGGCTGGAGAGATGGCTTAGCAGTTAAGGCACTTGTCTACAGTGCCTAAGGCCCCCGGTTCAATTCCCCAGTACCCACATAAGCCAGACCCACAAGGTGGTGGCTCTAGTGCTCTCTCTCTCTCTCTCTCTCTCTCTCTCTCTCTCTCTCTCTCTCTCTCTCTCTCTCTCTGCTTGAAAAATGAATAAATAAAATATTTAAAATAAAAAAGAATGGCATGAACAAGTCAAACTATACACATTGAATTGTTCAAATGAAATAAATGAATTTCTGAAAATACACAATCTCCCAAGATTTAATCATAAAGAAATAAAAAATGAATAGAACTGTAACTGCTAAGATTGTACCAGTAATCAAAAATCCACGAGTCAAAATCAGTAACCAAATTTTCCTGATCACTTTTACCAGACTTAAAAATAGATAGCACTAACCTTCTCAAATTCTTCCAGAAAAAAAAAATGAAAGAATGTTTAATCAGACATTGATGCCAAAATGAAACAAAGAACTGAATTTAGAGAAACATGAAAAGGGTATCTGAATGATGCTGTAAAAATTATCAGTTTTTCCCCACTCAATGTATTTTTGTCTTATTTTGGAAATATTTGCAACTAGATGCTCTCCTTATCATTTCAAAGCTTTTAATCTTATTGTCTTCATGTTATTAAAATACTTTATTTATTTATTTATTTATTTATTTACTTATTTATTTATTTGGAGAGAGAGAGAGAGAAAGACTGCAAATTTACTCCAGATGCATGCTCCAGTGAGCATCTGGCTTTATGTGGGTACTGGGGAATCAAACCAGCATTGTTGGCTTTGCAGGCCAGTGCCTTAAACACGGCACCATCTCCCCAGATCACAGTCATGTGTTTTTGTTTTTGTTTTTTTTTGTTTTTGTTTTTGTTTTCGAGGTAGGGTCTCACTCTAGTCCAGGCTGACCTGGAATTCACTGTGTAGTCTCAGGGTGGCCTTGAACTCATGGTGATCCGCCTACCTCTGCCTCCCCAGTGCTAGGATTAAAGGCGTGCACCACCACGCCCGGCTCACATTCATGTTTTTAATACAAGTGAAATTGTTTTTGTATTATGTGAGGTAGTAATTTAATTTTTTTCTATGTGGATGTCTACTTGCATCCAGACAGATTAGCAAAGAGTCCATCCTTCCTTGAAACATTCCTGAATAATGGATGCATTCAATTTAGTCTCTACAACTCTGACTTTTTAAAAAATAGAATTCTCCTTTGAGCATATAAAATAAAAATCAAATTATATCATGCAAGTGCTGCAGTAAGCCTGGGATATACTCTAATCTGAATCCCTTCACTTTTTGATGTTAGAAATAGGTCCTAATTAGAGTTATGCAGCTCTCTGTAAAAGGCAAATGTGGAATTCTGAGAGGCCAACAGTCCTCTTGGGATTCAGCCTAGTATCAACACAGCATGGATGGGAGCTAGAACTTTATGGAGTTAGCAAGGAGGCTCAGGCAAAAGCTAAGTATTTAGACTCTTTTCTTCGAATATCATAAATTAAAGAAACACCTGAACCAGTGTTGGCACAACCAGTAGCAGACTTCTCATCACCATTGATCACTAATCACCGACCCAACTGGGCTCATTTGCATTAACTTAAATGTCTACCATCTCTTTATCCCAACGTTCTCAGTCTTCAGGACATGTTTGTATTGTGCACACATATGTATGCATGTCTGTGTGTGTCCTCAGGTACACATGCATGTGTGGGTAGAGTCCAGAAATGGAAGTCAGAAGTCATCCTCAATTTTTCTGCATTTGGATTTTTGAGGAGCCTGCAGCTCACTGATTCAGCTAGACCAGGTGGCTAGCAAACCCCAGGGATTCTCCTACATCCCCCTACCTAGTTCTAGGATTACAGGTGCCCACACTCCCATCTGGCTTTCACATAAGTGCTGGGGAATCCAAACCCGGGTTTTCATGTGTGTGCTGCAAGCACCTTACTGACTGAGCCATTTCCTCTGCCTCCACACGCCCCCACCCCAAGTTTCAGTCTTGATCTGAATTGAAAAATCACAGTTAATTATAGATGAGATACTGAACTGTGTAGTTGTAAAGAACAAATTGAGAGGAGAATTTAGCTTGAATAGGTTCTATTCTTTATGTAGCTCAAAGGACTCTAGTAGTAGACCCTTTCTAGATTGATTTATGACTTTGGCATCCTATAAATAATCATTGAAAGATCTAATTTGCTTGTTATTTGCAAATTACCTAGGTGAGCTTATTAAAAAAGAGGTTGGACTGATATCAACTATAATTTGAGGCAAAGCAAGAAGGATTAGGGTGCCTTGTGATGGATTAAGGCAGGAAGTTGAAAGTCAGCAATAAGACAGATTGATGTGTTCATCAGTCTATTTTGAACCAAGAGCCACCACGCACAAATAGGAAGCTTGGTTAATAAATTAACCATGAATAGGACAGGCTAACTTTGGATCAAACAATAGAAATATGTCCTGAAGACTGAGAATGTTGGGATAAAGAGAGTTTTCCCTTAGAGATGGTAGAAATTTAAGGTAATGTGAATAGTCCAGTTGGGTCGGTGATTAGTGATCAATGGTGATGAAGATTCTACTACTGGTTGTGCCAACAGTGCTTCAGGTATTTCATTATTTTATGATATTTGGAGAAAAGAGTCAAAATATTCAGCTTTTGCCTGAGCCATGTTGCTAACTCCATAAAATTCTAGCTCCCACCATGCTGTGTTAATACAAGGCTGAATTCCAAGGGGACTATTGGTTTCTCCAATCTAGGAAACAGTTTCCAATTCTTTCTGTAAACCTGGATCACTGAATCATCTCTAGGAAGTAGTTCTGGGAATGGACAGCCCAGTTTCTCTGAACCATTCCCTTGGCTTGCTCATGGCCAAATAGCTTCTGCATCTTACATAGCCCCTTAAATATTATTCATTGAAATCTTGTGGTTTTTATAAATCTTGTTTTAGGTCTTGTTGTTTTGGTGTTTCATTCTGCTTAATCAAGGAGTTAACCTCACTCCTTTTTTAAAAATATTTTTATTTATTTTCAAGCAGAGAGAGAGAGAGAGAGAGAGAGAGAGAGAGAGAGAGAGAGCAGCACCAGGGCCACCACCTTGTGGGTCTGACTCATGTGGGACCTGGGGAATTGAACCTAGGGCCTTAGTCACTGGAGGCAAGTGCCCCAACCACTAAGCCATCTCTCCAGCCCTACTCCTTTTTTCTTCCAGTTTTTTCTCCTTTAACTCTTCTGTTGTTGCTATTTTCTCTTTTTTTCCCTAAAATTTCTCCTCAATCTGCTTCTACCACGAGTAGTCAAGAGTCTTCTTGCTTGACAGTTTCATTGAAAATCCTGCTCAAGATGTTTACAATATTGGTTAAGACTTTCTTAGACATCAATAAAAATAGTCGTAGTAATAGCAGGAGCTGGGGAGATGGCATAGAACCTGAGTGCCCATGTAAAATGCCTGGCATGGTGATACACACCTGTAATACCAGCACTGGAGAGGTGGAGACAAGAGGATCACTGGGGATTGCTGGCTAGCTAGTCTAGCCTAGTCGGTGAACTCCAGATTCAGGAACAGATGATGGAGCAAATAATCAGGTGGGGAGTGGCTGAAGAGACCCCAGATGATGACTTCCGGCATGTATGTGTGTGCCCACACATCTGCACATGCACCCACACAAATGTCAGGGGTAGACATGGTAGCGGAGGAGGTGATGGTAAGAGCAGCAGAATCTGCTGCCTTGATCATGCTCTTATAAAAATCTTACCCTACCCTTCCCCACTGCTGGGCCTTTGATCCCACTGAAGTTACTGTCCCAGATTTTAGAGAGTTCCACCATCAGTCAATGAACTAACATTGGTTGATAACAAATTTAAGCCACAGGGAATTTCACACAAAAACCCTCTAGAGCCAAAGAAAAAGACAATGGAGGGGCTAGAGAAATGGTTCAATCAGTAAAAGAACTTGGCACACATGCATGAGGACCTGGGTTCTATCTCCAGCTCTCACATAAATACTGAGTGTGTGTGTGTGTGTGTGTGTGTGTGTGTGTGTGTGTGTGTGTGTGTGTAAATACCACTCAGTTGAAAAGAAAAATGAAATTATGAACTTTGCAGGAAAAGGGATGGACTTGAAAAAAATTATACAAATGTCCCATGTTCTCTCACATATGTGGATCTTAGCATGAAAGTTTGATTTGTTTATAAGTTGTAATGAGCATAAGTAGGACTGGTTAGGAAGCTAGAATGAGGTGCGAAGAGAAAACCGAGGAGGGATCAACCAGGCATAGCAGACAGGGAAGTGGAGGGACAGAAGAAGGGTCTGGGGAGGACAGGGGTAAGTGAGGGAGGAGAAGGGGAAATACTCAAAACTGATGGCAGGAATAAGTACCATAGATACTTCCTCTTGGTTAGATAATTAAAAATCATAACCCCTAAAAACAGAGAAAGAGAGGCTTAGTTTGGGCAGAAACACCCTCTGCAGTGGTGAAGAGAAAGCTTTACCCTAAAACCATAGGCTGTTGCTGGAAAATCTCAATGCCAGAATTGTGTTATCTCCACAGGTGAGGTGTTGGTTTTAAGGGAGGCCCCTTAAAACAGTGCAGACCATTACCAAAACACCTGGCTGCCCACCAGATCTAAATGGCAAGACCCTATTGCTGAAGACGCCAGATGCTGCAGTTCTTGAGAGATCACACTGGAACTGAGATGAAAGGCAGCTCCCTGGCTGTGCTCTCAGTGTTGGAAAGTGCTATGCGATCTACTTGGGGATGAGAGTCACCCACAGCATGAACAAGTATGAATCCTGCAAGCTACAAAATCAACCATTCAGGCAAGATATACACACTGTGCAAGAGTAGCACATAGCACATAGGTTGGGTCTGATTGGATATGAGGCTTACTCAGTGGGAGGGCATTCATGATTGATACTAAAAACCGAATCAGAATCCTATGGCTAGGGAGATCATAGACCTTAGAGGGAAGGTTTTACACTCCTTTGACTAACAGGAGAGATTATGTCCATCAAAAACTGCCTCATAAATGTTTGTCTGTCCCCTTTGATCCATGCCACGTCCACGCTTGGTTAGAGAATCTGTATTTTACAGATGGAAGCAAATGCCAGGGAGACCCAAGATGCATCAGAATGACAAGAAAAGAAACTTGACTGGCTGGCACTAGACGAGTGGTCTCTATCACATCTGCCAGGGCCCAGGAAACATTACAGAGGAAGTGTCAGTACTCCAAGGCATTGCCCTCCCCCACAGAGACTGACTGGTGTGTTCATGACCCCACAGTAATTACTGAGAACCACACTGAGGTGGGCCCTTACTGGAATGGGGTTGGGGAAGAGAAGACACAAGAGTAGGACCTGATAGGAATATGACCAATTCATAAAATGTTCATGTATTAAGTTTTAATTAAAAAATTTGTTAAGCCAATGAGCCATATGTCAAAGAAGTGAATAAGGTTTCCATGCTGCGATTTTAGAGAAAATCTTCCTGGAGTGGCCACAGCAGTTTCCCTAGAGCTGGCAGAGCCCAGCTGGACATTTAAGATGGGACTAGGTGTTCCCCGCAAGGGGGACATTGTGAGGGAAAGCTTTGGTACGGGGGAAATGGCAGAGGCATATAGAATGATCTAGTTCCATCATTAGTAGAGATTATAGAAGGCATGTTAATGACTTCATGTGTCCATGATATGAAGTGAAAAATATATTTCACATAAATATTACATATATGTTACTTGTATCGCTATGTCGCATATGGCAAATAGGTGTACAAGAAATTCGACTTGAGACTTGGAATGTTTTTTCTTGGGATTTCATTTGGGGCTGAGGATGTAGCTCAGTCAGTAGGACCCACAGTTTGATCCCCAACACTGCATGTAACCCCAGCACTCAGAAGGTGGAGGCAGGAGGATTAGAATTTCAAAGTCATCCTTGGCTACTTAGTGAGCTTGAAGTCACTCTGGGCTACATGAGACCCCATATCAAGATTAATTTAATAATTTTAAATATTATTTATTTATGAGAGAATGGATGCATTAGGGCTTCTTGCTGCTGCAAACAGACTCCAGATGCATATACCACTCTTTGCATCTGGCTTTCTGTGTGTATTGGGGAGTTGAACTCTGGCCAGCACCCTTTATAAGCAAGTGCTTATAAAGCTATATCCCCTGCCCATAGTTACTATTTCAAAAAAGTGATTCAGTTTTGCTTTGCTTCGGGAAAAAATGTGAAATTTCTCCTATCTGTTTTATATCTCTTTAAGCAATTGATTAAATATTACTTAAAATTCCCTAATTCTTTGTGTATTTGGGATAGGGGAAAGTCCACTGTTGACTACAACCGTTGAGATCCTTCACATTTTGAGGACTTTATTATTCATTTTTGTGTTCAATTATACCTATTATTTTTCATTATAATCTTAACTATTTAATCCATTATCTTTTTATAAAACATTTTAAGCATGTTGATTTTGAAGTTCCTTTTTTCTTTTTCTAATTACTTATAACTTGGGGCTTTTCCCCATTTGCTGTTTATACCACAAGTCATCCATTATCTTTCTCTGTGTAATTCTTATTGTAATTCATCTCCCTAAGTTTACCTTCAAAAGGGACTGTGTTCAATGAGTGGAGGACGTATGTTCCCTGAGTCATTTCCAAAGCCTTCTGAAATGGCTGGTTCATTCATAGGTCCATGGATTTTTTTCACTCCAACCCAAGTTTCATGTTGGTTTTTCTGTTTGGGAAATTTCTTGCAGTTATCATGACTGA
The DNA here is from genome assembly GCA_004024765.1 of Zapus hudsonius. Lineage (NCBI taxonomy): Eukaryota > Metazoa > Chordata > Mammalia > Rodentia > Dipodidae > Zapus > Zapus hudsonius. The sequence continues at coordinate 21,815 of PVHP010020989.1, read as the reverse complement.
GAATCATGCCCCACATTCCTAAACTATGAGTGTACACGAGACTTCAAGGTTTTGAGATTGACTCTGACTACCTGGAACCTAGGATTGGTAGTAAAATTCTAGGCCAAGTTCTCAGGTCAACAGTGAGGGAAGGATTTCTACTTCCCTGCTTATATTCTACCCCTGAATGCCCTTATATTCAGATACCGAATGAGCCAGCATCCAGTGTTATCTGTAGGTGGGAAGGGCCTAGCTGGGTGGTGTTTCTGTTCCAGGTGATGTCAGATAGCAACATAGTTATCTAAAGACTTGATGGCATGGTACATCTGATAAGACTCACATACCTGATGGCTTTAGATAGAATCATTTGGAAGACTGGGTTGAGATGTGTGATTCTTTGGCTCTATATGATCTTGGCAAGTGTGGTAATTATCTGGGATCAAGTCTTCCATACTCAGCTGGAAGTCATAGCTGTCAGTTGGCTGAGGGTAACTCTGGATTCACTGGTCAGTGTGGCTTACTTTTTCTGGTTCTCTTCATGACTTGCATTTGGGCAGCATGGAAACTGGATACTAAAAGGAGATGTCTGTCCTTCATCCTTGGCAAATCTGGGACTCAGCAAATCCTATAAGCCCAGACCCAGAACATATACTGTGTATGTGTTCATCACATTCTGAGGGTCAAAAGAGACCACAGGACTAGCCCAGATTTAAATATAGGGATTCAGATTCCATATATCTAGAGCAAAAAATTTTTTAAAAAAAAGAATTTCTGGACATCTTTAATCTACCATAATTGTTATGACAAAAGATTCTCAAAAGAGCTGTTTCAAGAAGAAAAGGTTTTACCCACTCTTCTAATGATAGCTTCAAGGACACGCTACCCAGGACTTGATTGTAGCTCACGGTGGCACCAGTAACCCAGACTCCTGATTACAGGGTGGTTGCAAAAAACCTCCAGCCATGACAACCAAGCTTCAAGCAGAAATAGAGGGATAGAGGAGACAGGTAAAAGAAATCTAACTACTAAGTCAGCCCCTTTGCAAAGCAATTTTTGAAGCTTTGTATGACTGCTACGTATATATCTTTGGCTTCCCTGTCTACAAGACAAGCCAAAATGTTAATGTCAAAAGCTCTCTGATCTGAGGTATGTTTACATGTTGCTTGTTTACCAGGAGATAGAAGTGAGTAAAATATTGGAAATGTACTAGACACCCCCAAAACTCATTCACAATCCCTGCTTTTCCCCTATCAGCATCCTGTTTGCCCTGGAAGGAGACTAACTGCGGAGCAGTGAGAGTGTTTGAAGCAAGATGATGTTTGAGTTCTGTTGAAACACGCGTGTATGTGCACCACATCCTGGCAGCAAAGGACACACTTCCCCCTGCAAGCTGCTGACACGATGGGTGCATGCTTCTATTTAGAGACACATCTCAGTGTTTGTAAGCATAATTCCACTCTGGCCAAATCCACAGATCAGACCCCACAGCAAAGAATTATCCAGCTCTCAGAGGTCAGTGGTGTTAATGTCAAGAACTCCTGTGCTCAGGGAAATAGATGTTTTGGGACTATACTGGTTTTCCTTCAGTCAACAAGCATTTATTGAATGCATACTATGTATCATGCACAGTAGCTAGAGAAGTTATTTAACCCATACAACAGATGACAAAGTTGGTACTATTATTATCCCCATTTTATAGGTGAGAAATCTGACATCCAAAGCGGTGTCTGTAGCTAAAATCATCTGCCAAGTGTGTCCAACCTTTTGACATTTTGACATGACATCCTTCATCTACCAAGTTTATGCTTGAGTACCATGTAATCACGTTACCAAAAAAGATCACAAAAACATCTCATCGTGTTTTAAGTAAGCTTATGATTCTATGTTGAGCCACGTTCATAACTATTAGCCTATGGACACACTAATGGGATTTTAAACCAATGCTTGATAATTACTCCAAATTTTAACAAACATGGATTGTTGTTCTTATTTGTATCATTTTTGAGACAGTTTTTCTATGTAGACAAGGTTGGAGTTATTCCTCTGAGTGCTGTGATTGCAGATATGTGCCACCAAATCCAGCTAAACATGATTTTTTAACATATCTGGATGTGTGTATGTGTGTACGTGTGTTTTCATAAGTACATGGGTGCATCCGTGTGTGTGCACACGCATGCATGTGTGGATTCATGTTGAGGCCAAAGATTGATGTCAGTTGCCTTTCTCGGTCACACTTCTTATTTATTGAGACAGGGTCTCTGACTGAACACAGATCTCACAGCTCCAGCTTTAATAGCTAGCCAGCGAGCCCCAGGGATTCCTTGTCTCTGCCTCCTGAACATGGGAGATTACAGGTGTGTGCTCCATACCTGGCTTTTGCGTGGGTTCTGGGTACACAAGCGAGAGATCTTGTCTCAAAAAGAAGTGAATAGTGTTCCTAAGGAATGACACCTGAGGTAGTTCTCTGGCCTTCACAGGCACACATGTGTTTCCACACACATATGAATACCACACACACTCATGCGCACCACGCATGCACACACAAAAGTGCCATTGACTCCACCGAAACATGAATCGATGTTCTCGGTTATTCCAGCTCCCAGAAAAAAATGTTTTCCTCTCCAGATGGCAAGACCCTTCTCTAAAGCAGCTCTAAAGAGTGCAGGCACTGTGGATCCATTCAACACGTCTCCCTCCCCTGCAGAGCTCTGAGCAGGATGACCTGCTGGTGACAGTCTGTCAGCCTGCAAAGCACAGCCTCATCACCCTCCTGCAAGCCCTGCTCCATGAGCTCCTGGCCAGTGCTCACAACTGTCGGGAAGGCTTCTCTTGAAAGGAGAACACGATGTCACCTTTTTCAGAGGCAAAGAGGCATCAACACATGCCAGGCTGCTAGCTGGAGGTGGGGAGCCAACTGCTCTCCGAGTGGAACTTCAAATCGCATCAGCTGAAGGGATTCTCCCTGGCTTCAACCAGTGGGCTTTGTCTTTTCTTGTTTCTCCTTTTGCCCCAAGGCTTGACAGTTTAGGCAGTTGAGTCTATTGCCTTGGCTGTGTCATTTATAGAAAAGCAGAGTAGCTTTGGCTGGGGGATAATTAGATCATCACAAACCTCCCAGGCTGGGGCTGGGGCTTGTTGTAAGGAACTCAGCAGACTTTTCTCCTCAATTCAACTGGCATTGCCCACGTGTGTTCTTCTTCCTCCACTCTTCCCTTCATTGCTCTCCCACATCACTCCCCAGACTTCTTACCACGTGAGCCAACGTTTAATCTGAGATCAATATCATCAGGGAAGAGAGAGGAAGATGAGAAGGGGAGTCATTAACTTGGGCTGTGGAAAAACCACACAGTACTCACTTTTGTGCAAGTAGTTGTTAAATGAGAATTATTCAGGTCTCTCTGTGGAGGGGGGTACCAGAGTAAAGAGAGAGCTTTCACTTTACAGAGAGAGGTCAAGACACCCATGAAGAGCCTTCCAGAGAGCAGCCCATCAAAATGTTCATCAATGACTATCTCAAATCCATCTCTAAGAGCTAGGGGGATGGCTCAGTGGGTAAAGTGTTTGTCTCACAAGGAAGAGGAAGTGAGTTCAAATCCCAAGCACCTATGTAAAAGTTGGGATGGTTGTGCCTGTAATCTCCCCTCTATGGAGACGGAGACAGTAAGATCACCAGAGATCCTCCTGGACATGAAGAATATACCCAGGAAAGCTAAGCATGTCAAGGGTGACTGTTGATTTTGCAGATGGAGCTAGCTGCATTTCAACAGAGGCCCCTCAAGGAATCCAATGTGAGCAAAGCATAGAGGCCCATGTCTGTGACCTCGGCTACACAGGAGGACTGAAAGTTCAAGGCCAACCTGCACAAGTTAGTGAGACCTAGGCTCAAAATAAAAATGAAAAGGAGATGAAGCAGAGCACTGTGGCCCATGCCTATAATCCAAGAACTTTGGAGGCACAGATAAGAGAATCGCTGTAAGTTCAAGGCCAAGTCTGTTCTACATAGCGCACTCCAGACCAGCCAAGGCTATACAATGAAACCGTGTCTCAAAACACTGGGGTAGGGGAGGGGAGTCATAGTATGGTTCAGTGACAGAGTGTTTACCTAACAAATGCAAGGTCCTAGGTTTGATCCCCAGCACCTCTCCCCCAGTAAAAAAGCTCCCCAAGGTGAGCTATCTGTGTACCTGTGACTCTGGCTAAAAGCACCAAAGCCACCATCCCATCTAAAAGAGGACAAAATGCCTCAGAGCATCAGGCCTATAAAACAGCAGAGAAAACCTAGAGCAACCATCTCTACTATGCACCTCTATCTATGCTTTTTACAAATAGGAAAAGTAGCACCAAGGATTCAACCATGCTTGAGGAAACACAGTACAGAAAGGGAGAAGCAGAGAAGACCTCAGTAGAGAGCAAAGGGTGATTTCAAGATTAATAATAAAAAATAAGCTTCTGTTAGTCTCCGGTTGCTGTCTGACAAGCCTGGCTGATTTATAAAGCAAGAGGTGTATGTAGCCCATGGTTCTGAGAATACAGGAGCAGGGCTCTGATCTCTATGGTAGAGACGACAATCAAGTGGTGAGATGGGACAAGCCTGTTGGTTTGGGTCATTCTTCCTTGTTTGATTTGAATCTGGAACATCCCTGACAGGTTCATGTTTTAAGCACTTGGTCTCTAGCTGCGGCACAGTTTCAGAAGTGTTACACAGCCTTTGGGACCTAGAGCTTGGCTAACAGGCTAGGAGGTGTGGACCATAAAGGCTGTGTAGACCTCTGGTTTCTGTCTAACCTCTGTTTCCTGTCTGCTGCCACAAGCTCCCCACATCACGGACAGAAGCCACTCCACCCTCCCTTCCCCCTATGATGGACTGAGCCAAAACAAATCTACCCGTGAAGCTCATTCAGTAAAGTGCTTGATGTGGACACATGAGGACCTAAGTTTGATTCCCAGCACCGACGTAAACATCTAGGCACGGCAGCATGCAACTGCAATCCTAGGACTCTGGAGGAAGAGACAGGAGGGTCCTTGGAGCTCGCTCTCCAGCTAGTCTGACCTAACTGGTAAGCTCCAAGTTCAGTGAAGAGAGCCTTCCCCCAAAATATAAGATGGAGCACAATTGAGGAAAGACACCCAATGTCAACCTCTGACTTACACACACACACACACACACACACACACACACACACACACACACACACACATGAGCATGAATGCCCCCTCCACACATAACATACATGAACACATGAAATAAATTCCAAAAAATAAGAACCCTAATAGAGTTAGTCCAGATACCACTTAAGTACTTATTATATGCTAGATTAAGAATTATTTTTTGTTGCTATTTCCAGAGGATACCCAAGTCCCAGGAACCTTCCACAATTCCCTCCTCTCATCAGATAATGTACAGATTTACAGCAGGCACCGTATGCCCTTACATCTAACGGCTCTGCTCCTCCAGCCTCATCCCCTGCTACTCCTGTAGCCAGCTGGGGGTGAAACTAAACCAAAACAGCTGTATCCAGAGCCTTCGGCAATAAAAGGACACAAGTGAAGCAATGTTTTAGTATTCTCTCGTGCCCAGATGGTGGTTTTGAAATAACGCTTCCCACTGAGAGGAGCCAGCGCTTCTTGGAGGAATGACCCATTCCAGGGTGAGGGCCAATAATGTCAAAAATGAGCCAAGCACATCCTGTCATGCTACATTGCTTTCCTCTTCCATGGAAAACCCTGGTTTCTGGAATAACTTATTTGTTTTACTCTCTATTATACATTAAATAAGTTTTCAAATTCGCAATACCAATATTGCCTTTAACAGCAAAATCCTGAAGGGAGTCAATTCTATGGTTGTTTTTTTTAGACTATATATCACTATGCATGCTCCCAGAATTTTGAGCACAGAACTGTGCTCAAAGACAGTTGGAACAATCGTTCTCTTAAATGTAATTTATAATCACATTGATCTTCTGCATTCATTTTCTGTTTTGAAGTTGGCTTTTCTCCTCAATGTAAGAGATTTACAAAGTTCAAAAGTCAGAACTATTCAACAAGATAGACTAGTTTTTGTGTTGCTCTCTTAGCCTTTATCCTAAAGGGTGTGATGAGATGGTCGCTTCATCTTCTACCCTTTCACTGCCTGTTATTTGATAGGCAGTCAGCTACCCTTCCATAGTATTCACTTAGCAAAATATCACGGAGATATTTCCATGTTAATTCATAAAGATTTTGAGATATTAATTTTGAGACTCTTTCTAACGTAACATTGTTTTCCTTAAAATAATGACCTATACATAACAAAATAGGCCTTTTTAAGTTTAAGGAGTTTTTCCCTCAGTCATTTTTTTCCTAAGACACCAATAAAAGCCCTCTAGTGTGACCCATTTTGTCTATCCATATAGGACAAAGGTTACTGCATCCTCAGTCTAGAACTAACCTTGGGCCAAGGTCCTCCTCCTCCATTGGTCCTACAACTTAGGCAAGACCAAATTCAAACCTCACGTCTTCATGGAGAGTCACTACAGCATCCTTTCTCCAAGAGAACTGACTCTTCATCCCCAGTACTCGGCATAATGCCTCACACGTACCAATGGTCCATGAAAGTGGAGGATGGATGAATGGTAACACGGAGGCAAAAGATGGCATGGTGGGCCAGTCCTAAGATCAAATTCCTGCTCAACCACTTGGTACCTACATTATAGATCACTGTGTAACAAATTGCACTCGGACATGGCACCACTGGGTCTGAGGAGGTTGCTAAGTGGGTAAAGTGATTGCCACAGAAACTTGAGGACCTGAGTTCAGATCCCCAGCATGCAAGTAAAGACCAGTCATGGTCTTATGCACCCCTAAACCCAGTTTTGAAGAGGCAGAGACAGAAGGGTTCGGAGGTCTTGCTAGCTAGCTAGTTGCCTCCAAAATCAAAGCAAGATCCTGTATCAACAAAAGAGGCTGGAGAATAATTGAAGAATACACCCGATGGCTAGCTCTGTCCTCCACAAACACACATGCATAGATATGTACCTTCACACACATATGAACACACACACATACACATACAGACATGTACCTTCACACACATATGAACACACACACATACACATATAGACATGCACCTGCACACACATATGAACACATACACATACATACATGCACTTGCATACACATATGAACACACACATGCACACATGCACTTGCACACACATATGAACATACACACACATGCACCTGCACACGCATATGAACACACACACTCACCTGAATATACATATGAACACACATATACACACACATGCACATGTACACACATATTATTTTATAGCCCAGATTTACCCACTCACTGTTATAAAATTAGTCAACTTTTCTTAGGATTTCCTATTTAAATCCATTGTCTTCAGTAAAAGGCCCATCAAGTTTATCAGCTTTGAAGGAGATACTAATTTACAAACTGGAATAGTCTTTATTTTTGTTACAAACCTAAGTGGAAAAATGATCCATTATAAATATCATAGGGATCTTATATGCTTTGGAAAAATGCATTATTGTATTTAAGACTCTGAAATATCCCAAGAAAATTTTTCAAATGTTGAGCTTTATTTTTCTCCCTTTATCTCTCTCTTCTCTTCTCTCCTCCTTCTCTCATTTCTTTCATTCTTTGCCATGACAACATTTCTGTCAAGTCTGAATATTTTACCCTTGTAAATTTCAGAAGAAATGTTCAAAAATATATTAATGGAAGAAATTCCCTTTTTAATCAAAGTTGTCATAGGAAACTACTACTACCACCTCCAGGAATCCTTTCTAATATGTTCTGAAACATACAGATTGTGAAACATACATTTGTTTATGAAACATTCCAATATTTGTTCATGGTCTCCTAGGAACCAGAGCATGGACTTGAGGAGCTAGGATGGGCAGATTTCATCCTGTGGCCAGGAAAGTATGAAACCTTTCCAAGCCCTCCATATAATGGGTTTCCTCATCCAAACTTCATGTCCTGTCCCTTGATTTCCCTAGCAGAACAAGCAGGGCCTGGGGATGCTGTAGACCCACCTGGGCGGTACCCCTAGAGACCCAAGAGTAGAAAGCATATACCTGTTTAATTTAAGTATCATCAGGGAAAATGATTTTGAAATAACTCAAGAAAGTATCAAGTTAGTGCCTAGCAGACAGTCAGATTTGAAACTCTAATCCTTGGGGACGTGGAAGAAAGAGAGGGCGTCCAGATGTGAAATCCACATGAAAGACAATGAAGGATTTAAAAAAATAAGGGCAAAAAGGAAAGATGTGTCAGCTGTAGGACACTACTATGCTGGTGTGGAGCTGAAGAGCTGGGCAATTTCAGCCACTTTCTCCTGCTTCTTGAGCTCCATGGGAGCCTCCTGGAAACGTTTACAGAGAAATCCTTGGAACAAACACCTACCACCTGTGGCTATTGGAAAGATATATATCATCTAGATTCCACTGGGTGGAAAAAAAATGCCTCGGAATGAAACATCTTGACTAACTGCAAGGTGCAAAATTATTTTATTTTAGCTGCGTCTTTGGAAACAATTGACTAAGCTTCCATAAGTTCACGCCTTAAAAGTCTCCATCACCACTGCTAGAAAAAGTCTTCATGCTCTTGGCTATGACACTGGGATTTTTTTTTTGCAGCCATGAATGGACACAAAAAGATGTCAATCATCAGTAATGAAAAGTTCATTTCTCACTCCCTATTATGCAGTGGCTGTCTTTGTGGTGTGCATTGTGTGAGGCTGTATCTGAGTGCATTCACCTTCACACACAGTATATGAGCTTTATATTAAAAGTTTAGAGCAGAGTCACCCAGATTGCACTAATGCTTTGGAATTGTATTGCCATTGCCCACTATTAAATCTGTGATGATATTATAATATCTATGTCAGAAAAAATGAAGACATGACTTGCAGTAATGGCTCAGTATCAATTCGCTCTGCATTTGAGCATCAAGCCTTTGATGTTATCCAGTTTATGTATATATTTGTGTTGTGGTGTGTGTGTGTGTGAACACACACATGAATGATGTACACAGATGTGTGCAGATGCATGTGCTCTGTGTGCATACATGCAGAGGCCAGACGAAGATGTCAGATGTCCTCCTCTCTCATCTTCTGCTTTATTTCCAAGACAGAGGCTCTCATCGTTTTAGGATAGACTGGCTAAGCAGGGAGCTGCAGTGATCCTCCTGCCTCTGCTTCACCTGCTCAGCACTAGGGTTGTGGATGTGCAGGTTCCCGCTTGGTTTGAGAAGGGAGGTTTTGACAAAGGCATACCCATCAAGAGATGTGAGGCGAAATTTCCAAGTCATGTAGACAGCTGCTAAAGTGATAATTGAATAAAAGTGAAAGTCTTTCCTTTTGTTCTCCTTCTAGAAAAATCTATATTTATTTCTTCCACTTCACAGAACATCCCCTCCTCAGGGGGTGGTGATATATGCTGAGAAGGGCTCATTTGAAGTGGTTCCCCCACAGCTGGATTTATGGATGGATACAATAAAGACACTTAAGCAGAAGGAAAAGTCAGCACTTCGCATACTGGCCCCAGATTGTGAGGCTAGAAACCATCTCCTGCCGCTCTGCCTCCTTCCCATCTGGGCCCATGGGGAGAAGTGGATGATGGGAGTAACCCACTCCTCAACTCAATAGACGGGCGCTGTGTGCTTTATAAGCTGTGTGCTTGATGGCACGCCATACTCATGACAAAATAGGGAGTGCCACCACCAGTCCCATTTTCCCAACAAAGAAACTAAGTTTCAGAATGCTGTGCATATTCATATACTAGAAAGCAGGCAGGGAGATGGCCTAGTTGGTAAAGAACTTGCTGTGTAACCATGAGGACTTGAGCTTGGATCCCAGGAACCACGTGAATTGTCGGGCAGAGTGATGTGTGACTGGAATCTTTGTGCTGGGGAGGCAGAGACAGGAGGCTCCTTGGTGCTCACTGGAAAGCTAAGTCTATATGAATCAGTGAGCTCCAGGTTCAGTGAGAGATGTTGTCTCAAAGAATAAGGTAGAGAGTGACAAAGGAAGATACCCAACATCAACCTCTGGCCTCCACATACATGCACAAATGTGAACATATACACATGCATAACACACACAACAAACAAACAAGCAAATAAATAAATAATGGCAGGTGAGAGGTATTTGTGCTTCAAAATGAACATAGTGGGTCTCAGGGAAGGAGCAGGAGTCATCAAGACAACCTTGGGTTCTGCTAACAGTCCAGGTAAGCAATGATGGTGCCTGAACTAACAAATGGTAGTTCAAGATGTTGTTAGGGAAGCATTGTGACTAGCTGGATATCGGCCTTTTTACAACCACCTACTTTCACGAGTACTAACTCTGCCCTACAATAACTACTTTAATCCCTTCTGAAGTTGGTGTCCCCATTGCTTAATGAAGTGCCACCAGGCTCCACATCATAAAGGTTCCATCACCTCCAAGTGCATGCTCCCTCTGGTGATCAAACTTTCAACATGTGAACCTTTGGGAGACAAACCATATCCAAATCATGGTGACAGGTTTGATTGAAAAGTCGACAAAGGATGAAGGGAAGTCATGGTTGTGATTCCGGATAGGAAAGATTTCTCAGTGGTGCCAACCATCCAGAGGCTGTCCACCAGAATGCATTATTCCAACCAGATTAAAATGTTCCGGGGGAGACTCAGGGTCAGGACTACTACATTCTGTAATAACCATCTGGTCCTTCTTAACTTCCCAAGTTTCAAGTAAACATCGTGGCTTCCTAATAGGCCATCCTTATCAACTCCAATCCAGTATCTTTGAGACTTTCATCTATGTATAGGTGAAGACAGTGATATTTAATAAAGTGTTTGCCTCCTTCAGGCTTATCCAAATATATAGCCTGAAACCTCTCACCTCTTCTCCCTATAGACTCTACATGTCCCTATATTTCAGTGTCTCACTCTGCCCCGGAGTCGGTGTGTGCAGACTATAGCTCTGCTCCAGATTGATGAGTGCTCTGTTGCCCTCTGTGATGTCCTACCCCTCTGGTTCAGCCCCAGATCCAGAGACCCCTTACCTCCACTTCTCCAGGGAAGGAACTCAGAGGTTATTCAACAGTGATGCACTCCATTGTCGTGGATGAATTGAAGAGCAGTTCCAATTGCTCTTCAGCAATTTCCATCAACTTAATTCCCCAAGAACCCTTCAAGGTATGTCAGAGCACATGGACCACTGATCCCCAAACTTGACTTCTCTGTAGAAACACAGTCCAACTGAACAGCTTTCCCTGTGACAGAGAGAAAAGGAGAAAACTAGTCATCAAGAAACAGGGACAGGCTCTTGCATTCAGAAGTCCTGGAACTCACAGCTCACCCTCATTACCTGACTAGACAGAAAGAAGTCACAGAACATCACCTTCAGAAAAACATCCTCAGAGTCTGTGATGCAATGAGACAAAGTAATGACACTTCATAACCGTGTCTAAGAACAGACAAAACAAGGTCATGGGGCCATGCACAAAACCAAACACTTTCATCTCTGTGCCAGTATGAGTAACATAGTTCTTTACCATCTTCCCCAATTAGAATCAGATTTATTAAGCTGCCCAGTCATAGATTTAGCCCCACTTACTGGTGCCTGGTGCTGCAGAAATGGTTCAGTGGGTAAAATATTTGCCATGCAAGCATGAGGACCTGAGTTCAGATCATAGCACCCGCATATAAACCTGGTGGCACACACCTATAACCACAGTGCTCTAGAGGCAGATTGCTAGGGCTAACATACTCAGCAAGCTCTGACTTCAGTAGGAGACCCTGTTGCAAAAAAAAGATGAGGTGGAGGAGGGTGAGAAGAACACCCAATTTTGATGTCTGACCCCCCCAACATACATGCACGCACACACGCACACACTCATGCATACACACACGTACACACACATACATACACACACATACACATACAGGCATATATGAACAGTCATACATACATACAAGCACACCACATACACATAGAAATTCCTCTCCCCAAAAAGGAATTAACTCCACTTTCTTTTTCAAATAATTTATTTTAAACTTCTTGAGAAAGAGAGGAAAAGAAAATATGTGAGCGCCAGGACCTCTTGCACTGCAAACAAACTCCAGACCCAAGCACCGCATTTTGCATTTGGCTTTACATGAGTACCGGGGTACTAAGCCTGGAAGGCTTTGCAAGCAAGCACCTTGAACCCCTGAACCAACTCTCCAGCCTTTAACTCCTTTTTCTGACAACACCAAATGCCACCTCCTTAGACTTTTTTCCAAATCGCTCAATTCCAGCCCACCTTCTGTCGTAGATACCTTGTGGATCACCAGGGTCGACTGTGTCCTCTACTGCAGTGAGGTTTTCAGCCAGCACATTTGTTCTTGGTGGCCTTTGGCTGAAGAGCATTGATACTGATGAATATGCAATGCCCCCCCCAGCAGGCACAGTGCTAGGCCATAGGATAAATAGGACATGGTCTTCCTCAGTGTTCACAGCAGCTCTTTGAGATGAGTCATGTGATCTGAAGACAGCCTGTGCAGCTAGAAAGTGAAAGGTCAGTGTTATTTTACTGGTCCAGAGAGCCTGCAAAGCCTCTCTCTTCCTCCAAGAGAGGATCACTGAGTGATTTTTCCATCACTTGGAATAAATGCCATATCAGGACCTGAAGTCACACTAACCTCTAAGAGAAGCAAAGAGAAAAACCAAGCAGATTCTCCCAGAAAAACACAATAGACAAATTGGAATTGCAGGCTGGTATGATGACAGAGCTGGGCAAACTCATCCGAGGCCAAGATACTCAGTTCTTGCGCCAAATGGTTTAAAAGACACTAAGGACTTGAGAAAATTTGCAATATCTCAATTAATGCAAACAAAAACACAGAGGACGTAAATGGGTTGGCTCCAGACGAGCTCACTTGGAGGAACACATGGTTGTGGCTGCAAGCAGAGCTGGGAACCAATGCTCTTCGCCCAAGGAGAGCCAGTGAAAAGACGAGAGCCAGAGAAAATAAAAGTACCAAACCAGTGCTCTCCAGGAAAGGCAGAAGCCAGTTCTCAGGCGCAATTTCAGCCCCATGTTCATTGTTGGAAGTTGCCTCTTGCAGGCAGGGGGACCACCTGTGTGTGCCTCTCTGCCTTGTGGCCTATAGGGTGGAGTGTCCTGCAGTCTGACTTTGTTTTCTCTTGACAGAATGGATCTGTCCACTTTTGTGAGCAGAGCCACAGGGCAGGAGAAGAAGGTCTAGAGAGCTTACTGCATGTCATATTGCTCTTAAAAATCACATTTTTATGAGTGTAAATGAATCAGAAACATATGGATGAAATTTCCTTGCCTGATGTGAGCAGCCTCATACCTCAGGCAATGCCCTCAGAGAGGATGCCTGGAATTTCAGGGTTGGTGCCAGAATCCTGGGCAGACAAGTCAGCGAAGCAGACACCCCGGCATCTCCTGCACCCTTCCCTGCAGCACAGCCTCCACTTGGACCTCACCAGGCAGGTAAGAGGGTTCCTGTGCCAGGCCACTTCCTGCTCTTCATTCACGCTTGTCCAATTGCAGTGATGGAAGCTGAGTTGTGCCTGTATGTGCTGCCTTAACACACATGTATACAGGCATGTTTTCATTTCCCCCCAAAACAGTGTGAACTAAGAGGCCAAGAGGCACATAAAGATATAAGATCAAGGGTGAGGAGGTAGTTCAGTAGGTAAATCACCTGCTTTTCAAGCCTGAATACCTGAGTTAGTATCCACAGCCCCCACATAAAAGCTGACCATGGTGTCATGACCTGTAATCCAAGCTCTGGGGATGGAGAAACAGGAGCGCTTAATGGCTTGCTTGGATAGCTGAAAGCTCTAGGTTCAGGGAGGGTTATTTTCTCCAAAAAGTAAGGTGGAGACCAATAGAGAAAGGTACCTCTCATTGACCTCTATCTAGCCTGCACACACATGTACGTGCAAACCCTCCCACACATGCATGCCTATATGTATATGATACACCTGCACACACACCCTCCCACACATGCATGCCTGTATGTATATGATACACATGCACACACACACCCTCCCACACATGCATGCCTATATGTATATGATACATGTGTACACACCCTCCCCCCCCCACATGCCTATATGTATGTGGTACATGTGCCCACAAACCACCTATACATACATATGCAAAAAAGCAGTAAAACGACGGTGTGGAATTCTGCTTGCATGAGGACATCTTTATATGGGCAAATTAACATAACTAGCAACTTGTTGAACAATTGTAAAAGAAACTAAGACACAAGCATGTAGCACCAAAACCATAAATATAAGTGGAGAACTTTAACTACTGTTTAAAGCTCTGAGTAAAGGCAGAAATTTCTCATTTTGTATTTTTGTGTGTGGAGTCAGCATGTATATAGGGGGTTGCATAACCATTGGTTGTTTCCTCAATAGCTTACTTTTTTGAAACACAGTCTTTCATTGAACCTAGAGCTCACCTATTTAGATAGACTAGCAAGCCCCAGGGATTTTCCTCTCTGCCTCCCCAGAACTGGGTTTACAGGTGTGTTCCCCTGTGATGGTTTGACCCAAGTGTCCCCCACAAACGCATGTGTTCTGAATGCTTGATCCCCAGCTGATGGCAGTTTTAGAGTTGGAACCTTGTTGGAGTTGTGTTGCTGGGAGTGGGCTTTTGGGGGCTATAAACCAGCTTTCCCAGCTTGCCAGTGTTTGGCACACTTTCCTGTGGCTGTTTGCAGTACTGTAGCAGAGGTGATGTCCATCCTTTCTGCTCATGCCATCATTTTCCCTGCCAGGATGTAGTTTCCACTCGAGTCTGAAAGCCAGAATAAACCCATTTCCCCAAAAGCTGCCCTTTTGGTTGCATTCTTTGTTGCAGCAATGAGAAATCTGACTACAGCAACCACCTTGCCCAGCACTTTTGTGGGTGCTGAGATTCTGAACTCAGTTCCTCATTCTTGCAAGGCAAGCACTTTACCAATTGAGCCATATCCCCACCCCACCCCCAGTTTTACTCTGACCTGTATTCAGCACCTCTGTTTTAGACCAGAGGAAACAACCTAGCCAGGCCTATGTTGTACCCTCACATATGGATTAAGAAGTCAAAAGTCAGGATGATTTGGAAGAAAATACATGCAGATGTCTCTCTTTCAACATGATATCTGAAAACCTATATAAATGCCTCATGAGTTTGGGCCGGATGCCAGGTGTAGGAGGACTTGGGCTGAAACCCTCTTTTACCATTTGCTTGCTGTTTGACATTAGGCAAGTCATTCAACCTCTCTGAACAGTGCTCTGATGAAAACAAAAGGATTGTGAACAGAGGAGATGGCTGAGAGGCAAGTGCTAATCTCTCTTCCTCATGAGAACCTGAGTTCCCATCCTCAATGTTCACATCAAATGCCAAGGTCCTTGATAAATCAATGGCAAGGAGAAAGCTGAGTAAACAGCCACCTTGCCCCGCATTTATGTGGGTGTTGGGGCTCTGAACACAGTTCCTAATGCGTGCAAGGCAAGCACTTTGCCAACTGAGCCATCTCCCCAGGCCCCCCCCATTTTATTCTGACCTTCATTCAGCACCTATCTGGCCATTGTTCCCAGCTGGGAGGGATTGCTTAAAGTGACACTGGCACATGTTGCCAGACACCATTAGGACCAAAATGAGGTAATGATTGAGAAGTTGTCCAGCGTGGACTGATGCAATGAGTCTCTTTGGCATCCAGAAATCAAAAAAAGAAAGACAGAAAGGGAGTCCTAACACTTCCTTCAGTGTCATAACCCAATGACCTAATTGGTTCTCATCGAAGCCCATCTTCTAAAGGCTCCATCATGTCTCTGTACAACAAAAGCTGGAGGCCAAGTCTTCAAAACATGGGCCCTGAGGGACATTCAAGATCCAAAGTGTTGCAGCCACCAATCTAGCAAGTTTAGAGTCTCCCGCTGTCTCTGCATGAGTCCACAATGCCCAGCTTCTCAGCGCCTCAACCATGGCCTCATTTGTTTCTCAGGGTCTCTAGCCTCTGCTTCCCATGCCTCTCTCAGCACTCCCTCTCAGCTAGGAGCAGTTCCCAGAACTCGGGAAGTGAAAACAAGAGGCTCACTGACCAGCTAGTTTTGCCTAGTTGGTGAGATTTGGGGAAGTGAAGTACTTTATCTCACAGGAGATGAACAATGTTCCTGAGGATCGACCCCAAGGTTACCTTCTGACCTCCACACAGGTGTACACACATACACAACCATGCACCCACGCATACACAAACACATGCATAAATTTAATTTTTTTCAAAGATAGCAGCAGTACTTCTCTCACTGCTAACATGACACCCAGCTCCAGAGAGATGCAACAGACATGATGGTCACTCTAAACTCATCAAAGCAGAAACCCAGAGGCAGCAGAGAGATCAGCACTAAATCAGACAGCTAACACACCTGCCAAGGCTCAGGGAACACTGCGGAAGAAGGGTTGAAAAGACCGTAAGAGTCACAGAGGGGGTAGGACTATCCCAAGGCATATATCCCCCTATCTCCACATAGACTAAGGCTTTCAATGATTACCAGTAACCCCACCGAGGAGGGCCCTCACTGGAACGGGGTAGGGGAGAGGAGATGTAAGACTATATATATAACCTTTTTAAAAATAAAATACCTAAGTAAAAAAGAAATACAATTTTATTGATAAAGCTGTCATTAACTTGTTGCTGTAATATCCAATGTGTTCTTTAGCTCTTATCTTTTCCGTTTTCTAACTTGGTTTTCGGAATCCCTGCTGGGAAAGGGGGTACCACCATGCCTCTCCTCTCCCAGCTCTGGCCAAGGCAGAGGATTTATCTCACACTTGTGCCCACTGAGAAGCATCATCAGATGGCCTATCAGAAAACAATGTCTCTTCATTAACCCCTGACTGACCTGTCTCAGGTCATACTGCAGAACTGCCAAGGTCAGGAAGGCCTGGGCTTAGGGGAGATCTAGAAAGTCTCTTGAAGGGGGATTGTGAGAAAAAGTCTTGAAGTGGAGACCCAGATTGTTACAGTATCATCTCCCTCCCCCACCGGACATAATATGGTACCATCTTAGAACAGAGAATGCCTTGGCCTGGTAGCCATAGCAACTAAGTGAGCACAGCAATACTGTGATGGTAAGATCTGGGCTATATACTCAATAGGAGAAGGAGGGGAAGGTCACCTGGGATTCCAACATTGTTCCCTTTTTCTCCCCTCCCACCCCCACTGTGAGTGGCTTTGGGATGTACTAGCTAGCATACATTAGAAGTGGAAGGATTCCTGAATGTGGGAGCCCATGCAGCAGTTTTCTTGATGTCATCATCTATGATGGCTGGAGCATTGTAGTAGTGTATCTATTTGGGGGTCACCTTTATAAGCAACCCCTGATCTATGCTCTACCAATAAGCTGAATAAACTCATTGGTTTAACAAGTTGGATTTTGGTGGAATCATTTATTTGATGTATCATCAGTGGCCTATCTGGAGTAAATAGATGTCTGTTCACATGTCCTGAAGGAGGACGTCTGGAATGCATTTTTTCACAGCAAACTGATGCAATAGGATGGTGATATTGTATTAGGCGCAAATGCAAGTCCAGAGGGGACCCTCACATTTGCAGGTTCTGTGTCCAGGGGTAAACCATTGCACCAAGGACACAGGATTAGTCATAGAAACAGAAAGACTTTATTGATAAAGACACTCCTGGGCTAGAAAGATGGAAGGCAATTGAAGACACTTGCTTGCAAAGCCTGCTGGTCCAAGTGTGATTTCCCAATACCCACTAAAGCCAGAAATATAAAATGGCACTTTCATCTGGAGTTGGTTGTAGCAGCAAAAGGCCCTGAAATGTCCACACTTTCTCTTTATCTCTCTCTCTCCCCGGGCACGTTCCCATCTCCACTCTCCCTGCACAGCCCAAAAGCCCCAGACAGACTCCAAGACCAGCAACCGGTTCCTGTTCCTTTCTTTTTTTTTTTTTTTTAAACAACACTATCTCAAGGAAATAAGACAGAATTGTGTTAGAGCAGCGGGACCCCTGACATCTTTCTGTGGCCTCTGCATGCATGTGTATAGGGCCTGTGCCTCTGCAACACACATGCGTACACCACACACACACATGCATACCACACACACACACAAAGGAAGAAAGTGCAGATGTATGCTACTGTGTGGGTGAACCTTGAAAACATGGTGCTAAGAAAAACAAGCCAGACACACAAAAACACATATTTTACATGATTGCACTAAGATGAAATGTTGACGTAGAGAAAGCAAATCCATAGCATCAGAAAGTAAGTTTATGTTTACACTTGGGTGAGAATGTAGTTTTCTGGGGCACTGTGTGTCTCCTGCAGCTAGACACACTAGCAGCATGCACTACTTCCTGTGCCTGGCTTTACATGGATGCTGGGGAATGGAGACTGGGCCAGCAGGCTTTGCAAGTAAGTGCCTCAATTTGCTGATTCATCTCCCCAACGCAATCTCTTTTAAAAAGCACTGAACTGGCCTGGAGAGATGGCTCAGCAGTTAAGGCACTTGCTTGCAAAGCCTAACAATCTCAGTTTGATTCCCCAGTCCCCAAGTAAAGCCACATGTGCAAAGTGGCACATGCGTCTGGAGTTCATTTGCAGTACCTAGAGGCCCAGGTGCACTCACTCTCTCTGTCTGTCTCTCTTCTCTCTACCTCTCTGTGCTTTTAAATAAATAAATAAATTATTTTTAAAAGCGCTGAATTATACACTTATTAGTAAGTGTATATATGTGTCCATGTGTGGTTGCACATGCTGTCTTTAGAGGCAACCCCAGGTGTCACTCTTCAGTAATACCATCCACCTTTTTTGAGAAAGCATTTCTCATTGGCCTGGAACTCACTGATTAAGGTAGACTGGCCAGTGGCTCCCAGGGATCATCCTATCTCTGCCTCCCCAGTGCTGAGCTAACAGGTGCATGCAGCCATACCTGCATTTTTTAACATGGGTACTGGAGATCAAAACCAGGTCCTCATGCTTGTGACACAGGTATTTTACTGAGTTATCTCCCAAATCCTAGATTATATGTTTTAAGGAGTGAGATTTATGGCGTATAAATTAATTTCAATTTTTAAATATAAGGAAATAAACATTTGGATTAGTACAAAGCCTTACAGATACACATTCTGAGCAAGAGTCTGTTGTGATTATTGGATTACTGAATTAGGATTATTGCAAAGACTGGATATCAGGTTAAACCCTGACTGTGCTGAGAGGCCTTGATCTTGACTGTCTTTGAGTCAGCCCCCTCATATGTGCTGGCAATGCTAGTGACACACGTGAACCTCTGCATATGCTACTGGCAGTGCTAGGTGACACACACTAAGCTCCTCACATGGCATTTGGCATGGTGAAGATGCTCAATGGGTCTGAAGCCACTTTCTCTTTCTTTCCTGCTACATTTCATAGCTACATAATTCTCAGTGCACTGATGGAACTGGCCAAGAGTTGGGATTCCACCCTTGAAGCTAATGAAATATCAGCAGGAATGCTATTTGGGATCATGGAAAGGGCATCCCCAGACAGAGAGTACCAGGCATTGAATAACCAGGAAGGGGAGAGAAAACTGCCCAAGGAAGAGATCAGAGCAAAGGATTCAAGTTCATGACCTGTGTCTAAACAGCCAGGCTGCAGAGTGAGGCCAGGAGTCATGGACCTAGTGAAGTTAGAAAGATCTGGAGCTGAGGTGAATAGTTTAAGGGACCCCAAAATGTCAGTGGTATTAGGGCCCAAAGCAAGACCTGGGCTGTTTATTTAAAAGACAGTAAATTTGGAATTGGGGAGATGGCTCAATCAGTACAGTGCTTGGTGCACAAGCATGAAGATATTAGTTTGGATCGCCAGCACTCAGGTAAAATGCCTGAGTATGACAGGGTTTGCCAATAGACCCAACACTGGGGAAGGAAAGACAGGAAGTCCCTGGGGCTGGCTGGCTAGTTAGTCTAATTGAATCAGTGAGCTCCAGGTTCAGTGAGAGACCCTGTCTCAAGTAATACAGCAGAGAGCCATTGAGGAAGACACCAACATCAACCTCTTGTCCTACACACACACACACACACACACACACACACACACACACACACACACACACGAATATGCATCCATACACTACACAAAAATATATGCAAAAATTAAAATAATAAAAAATATATTTTTAAAAGACTCTAAACTATCGAGTTAGGGAGATGGTCCAGCAGGTAGAATTGCTTCTCAGGCAACAAGAAGACCTGAGAGAGCCTGAGTTCAATCCACAACACCCATGTACAAAGCTGTGTGTGGTCAAGCAAGTCTGTAATCCCTGCAGGAAGCAGAGCCAGGAGAATCACTGGCATCCACTAGTCAGTCAGTCTGACCAAAAATGGCAGCAGAGAGACTCTGTCTCAAGGAAACAACACAGGGGAGCAATGAAGGAGGACACCCAGTGTTTTCCTCTGGCCTCTACACGCATGCACAGAGGATATGCTCCTCTGTCACAATACACACACACACACACACACACACACACACACACGCACATGCACACATACACACACACGCACACACACAAGCAAAAAAGAAAAAGACACTAAGGTAGATTGGATCTAAGCCCTGATATCTGCCACACTCCGGTAGTCAGTAAATCAGTCTCCCTGCCATGGAAAGAGAGGGGGAAAGGTAGAGAGGGTCTTAGGGAACTGGGTGTGATTAATCATCAGCACCTCTCCCTGGACAGTGAGGCAGCTGGGGTAGGAAATCCTTCCTTGAACAATCTTCCACTCCTTATCCCACGGTCCTGCCAAAATGTTGCCACAGGAGAAATTTAAAGACCCAAAAGCAGTGATTTGTTAGATGTAAAATCTCCGGGTTGGGAGGCTTTTGCTCAAGAGTTGAAATTGTTGCGCTGATAAATGTTGGTGTCTACTGCTGCTGGCTGTCTCAGGGGGGTTGAAGGAAGAGGCAGAATTTGATCCTATGAAGAAATTCCTCTGAGCTGTCTCTTAATCTATTCTGTGATCAATATTAACGCTGTTGAAATACTTAAGATCTCCCTTCTTGTCACCTGCCTATGTATGAATTCATCACAAAAGCCAGTGGTGGGACAATACTGCGTCTGCAGAGGCTCACTGCCTAAAGTGCTCACTGCTGCACAAGCCTGAGGACCTGAGTTTGAATCCCTAGGTACCCATGTAAAATGCCAGGAGTCTAGACACATGCCTGTAAGCAGCGAGGAAGCAGAGACAGGAGAACCCCTGGGACTCACTGGCTGATAGTCTAGTTTAATCAGTGAGCTCTAGTTTCAGCCAGAAACCCTGTCTCAAAGAAAAAAGTGGAAAAAAAACAAGTGGACACCAATCAACCTCAGGTAGTCCACATGTGCACACAGGCATATACACCATAGTACATATGCAAATAAAAAGGCTCTGAAGACAGAATAAGGAGAGATTACTTTGTGATGTGCATAGAAGGAACCTGGTCAGCATAAGAAATAGCACCCAGGCACCTTTGTGAGGAACAGGGGCCTCATTTGGATTTTCTTCCTTCATTCTTCAACACAGCTCCATTTCCTTAAAGGCCATAGGATTGAGTCCAAGGCTGAGGCCTGCACATGTGGTTTTGCTTAGGACCAGCAACTGCAGTGATGTCCAGGCTGTTACTCAGGGACCTGACCAGCACAGCTTAGTAGAGTTTGGGCTGGAAACAGCAGACATTCTACATTTAGAGAGTCACTCCTTTCAGGAGAGCATTCTGTATCCCCAGGCCCTGACTGAGGCTGGGAGCCTGCTGGGAATGCAAGCAGAACAAAGCTTTTGGCTGCCAGGGGATGCT